>JAGFMK010000227.1:0-48791 GCA_021030975.1 Lichenothelia convexa
TTACCGAGATCTACACTAAAGCGCTGAGGAAGTTGATATAAGAATTGCACCTGGACTTAAGAACCGGCCAGTCAGTGTCGATATACCTCTGGAGGCCCCCAAACCAGTTGATTACCGTAGACTGGTAGAAACAGCATGCCAGGATTCGCGCAGTCCCACCACTCAGGTGCACGATCAGCTTTGGGTAGTCGGGCAACCCCCCCGAGAAAATTTTCCTTGCGTTCCATTTGATGCACCGTTGTCGGATCTCGCTGCAGCTTTCTGCTAGAAGTCTTAAGAGGTAGCAATACTTCTCCCGGCCGCATACTTTGTAGATTTTTGATATTTCTGCCCGGTCGAAGGGAGAGGAGATATTCGTGAAGGAGAGGGAGAACTGGGTTTGAACACGCCTTCGGTACCCATGGCGAAAACAGCTTGAGATATGTTGGCTTTCTGGTTGCTCGAGAAAAATGTGAACAAAGCAGGTTAATAAATAAGGTCGATGGCTGCCTACCTTAGTCTCATATTCTTCCTCTTTCTGCCCACAGTGATACTTGAAAGACGTTTGGAAGATCTGCGCACCCTCTGTGGTGACGTATTTAAGCGGACAATAATGGGATGCATGAGTCCCATCGATGAAATGCAAACTTAGAGCAGTTCATATCTGCACGGTCAAGACACGTCCGCATTGCATAGACACGTATGACAATCAGAAGAAACTGGTCATAGTTGCTGAACTGATGGAGGACAGCCGGAGGATTCAGACACAAACCCGCGTACCTGCACCCCTTCATAACCCCAACAAGAACACCTCACAAACACCCCAACGGGATGTAAGGTGCAGGCGGCTAGTTCAAGCTCGGGAGACCCTCCCATATATATCGCACGTAAAGGGTAAAGAAGTCGCCAGTTCGAACCTCAACCGGAGTAAACCGCAGAAGCAACTTGAGTGCTGGTTTCGTAGCCGCTCACCCTTACTAATACCATGTAGTAGGGTTGAGCGGTGAGCTTTTGTTATTCCTTGTTGCGTGTTGCTTTGAGATTTTGTTTTGAGTTTTGAGGTTGTGGGAAAAGTGACTACTGAGGTGGATTTTTGATATGGATGTTACGACGGCACTCGGTTGTGTTGACTTTGCTAATTCTGTTCTGTCATTTTAAATGGGTGGGTTATGGGTTCTTGACTCTTGACGTCGAGACTGGTGATACCAGTAGGGGCTTGAATAGTAGCGACTTAGGATTAGGTTCTTGATGCTTAGGGGGAGTATATGCGCTGTAATTCCAAGTAGTATGCTGTCATTGGGCGTGGTGAAATGTTAAGTGTGGGCAAATTCAACTGCTACCACTTCTACTCAAACTCCTCGACCTTCCTCCCTCTTCATCCAAACCCACTCCAACCACTTTCCCAACCATAAACACCCCATCAGACCATTCTGCAAAAGTCTCCGGATCCCAGACCTCATCCTCTCTACCTTTGCCCTTGTAACTAACAGCTTTACCATTCGCCCGGATCCGCTCCGTGTACCGCTCGAAAAACTCTTCATAGTTCTGCAGTGCCTGATCTTGTATGGCGCCTACCAATGTCTCTTTAATCCGAGCGTCGTCCAAATACTCGTTCAACTTGCTGCGCAGGAGCAGTACTTCCTTCTCAATAGCGTTCATAATCACTTTAACGGCAGCATGGCCGTCAAAGCCAGATTTCGTGACTGCAGATTCAGAGATGGCAGCGGTCATTCTAGCAACGAAGCTGTTGACGAGTTCATTGATCACAGTTCGAAGGCGCCCGTCCAACTCTACCTTCGCATCGAGCATATTTTCTACGACACGTGGGATGAGACTGCCTCCGACAAGACGGATAAGGTTGGCTGGGTTGAAGAGCCCTCCGCGCTCGCGAAGTTCCCAAAAGGTATTTGTGATGTTGGAAAAGTCCAGGGATACATCTGGAGTCACAAACTCGATGTCGAAGGCAACTATCTGGTGTTTGAGGGTCAAAAGGTGCGTGATGAGGAAGAGCTGGGCATCGACAGGCGATGATCTATTCGATATCTGTGAGGCGGCGGTGTGAAGAGAAAGTGTGGTTTGATGGACTATCTGGTGCGCAAGGTCGTCGAAAACGGTCGACTGTCTATGCTGTTAGCCCAGGACCCAACTTTTGTCGTGTGGAAGAACGTACGTTGACGAGGCGATAGATGTTGCTCAAAAGCCAGATCGCCTTTCTCAGTGTTGGATACCAGTTTCGGTTCGCTTGGCCAGTACTGACGCCCCATCCAACGGCTACTCCGTCCAAGTCATCCTCTTTCGGCGATACAGGTGACTTCAATCCTTGAGTTGGAGCTCCATTTACCGAACCTTTTCTTCCTGATAGCACGGGCTGCCCTTTTGTAGTCTGAACTCCTGAGCCCCGTCTGCCGCGGGTTGGAAAGTCGATATCCTCCGGTTTCGGCTTGTAGTTTTCAATGTCATTCCGAAGCATCGTTAGAGTGAGGAACACCAGCCTGGTCTGGGCATCTTGCAACGCGGGATGTATTAGTCGTGCAAAGTCTAGCCGATTCGGTGGCGTGGGTTCGCTATCATCCTCTTGACTCTCAATGTACTGAGACTGGAGGAACGTGCATAGCTCACACAACTTCAGCAACTGCGTTTCCCGAAGAATCCTTGGTCGGAGATGATCGTACAAAGGCTCACAGACGGCCTCAAGAAAGTCATAAAGCGCTGAATCGTCATCGAACCATTCCCTCCATAGATCACTCTCATCGAGACAGATCCCCCGAATAAAGCTGACACTACTCCGAGCGAGTACGACTAGATCACCAATAGAACTGGGTGCTGTTGACAAATCCCTCATTTGTCTCGTGACAAGAGGGAGGATCAGGCGTCCACGAGTAGCAGAGTAGCTTCGGTAAAGTTCATCCATTAAGCTTTGATACTCCGCTTCTGCTCCTGCTTCTGCGCCGGCTGAAGTCATGGCACGCTTCTGAATTTCGTGACCAAGTCGTTTCAGCTCAGGAGCTCGAACCCGAAACTTGGCATATAAAAGCGCAGACATCGTTGTTGAAGTGAGCTGCTTGTCCGCAATTCGCTTCGAGACATCGACAGCAATTTCCCGTAGTGCATTTGTAAAGTGTACACGGATGAGCGTAAGTGCTCGCGTGAGAAGTAGGCGGTAGCGGGATCGGTAAGTGGAGGCCTCGCGTTGGGTGGGCTGGAATGTTATTAGGGGAGCAATTTCAAGATGATCAAATGCACTTACGTGGGCTTGCATGTACTCAAGACAATGATCCAGGTTTGAGAGCATTTCGGAGAAATCGTTGCTTAGTACAAAATTGCCTGCTCCTGGAGCGTTTAGTCGTCGCATTATCGGCTCCAAATAAGCGTAGTATCGCGCATTTTCGGTTATGCCATCTGCTAAGTTGGATAGCCGTGTCTGCTCGGCTAACAAGTCCTCACATCGGGCTCGGAAAGCTGCGGTTTGGGTGTCCACTGTTCTGAATGACGCGGAGAGCGAAGAGAGCAGATCACGGCTCGAGTTTGTATTGTCGAGCATCGACTCAAGCTGGGATCTAGCGAGACTGAGCTGGTCTTGGTATAAACTAGTATCCAGCATCAGAGTCAGCGATCCCTTGTACTACAGTTGAGATGCCACAGTAGTTGCAACTCATTCAACACACATACCGGTACTCTTCGCTACTGCTGTCTCCCAGCTCCTGATTGACTCCATCGTACCAATCAACGAAATCTAGCTGTGTCTTAATGTCATGGTATGACCCTCGTTTTCTCTCTTGGCTCTTGCGCTCCTTCTTGAGGTAAGCTCGAGCGATGTCGTAAAAGTCGCTGTACGATTTGGCTCTGCGTGCTACGGTTGCTTGCGGAGGAACTTGAGTTCGGGCAGTGTATGGGTTGCCTGTCCTTCTATTTTCTACGGCTTCGGTGTCAGCATCATTGCCCTCCTGTACCGTCGATCAATATCGGACGTACCCAAACAGCGGACAGGTGGCTTACGTGGGGCTGCTTGAGAAGGGATTGTCGTCGTCGATGGCGAGGTGGCTCGACATATGTCTGGGAACTGGGAACGAAAGCATTGTACCAAGCTTCGTCGTACATATTCAGGGCGGAATGTGTTGTCTTTGCTCTGCCCGGTGTCGGTCGAGCATGCTTTAAGATTTCAGATAACTCAAAACAAGCGCCTTTGACGCCGGCTGTCTCAGGGTCTTGCGGCAGGCTCCGGCTAATGACGTTCTCGATACTGGGGAGGGCTCCAAAGTACCGACGATGCTCGAATGCATATCGTTCAGCACATAGGGCGGCAGACTCTCGGTGTTCAAAACCACGGCGGCATGGGGAATCATGAGACAACGTAGTTGCTATCGTGCTACTCCGTACGCATCAGGAGACCACAATGATAAGCTCTAAAGTCATCGTTAGAAGCATACCGCAAGCTTACAAAACCATCGTCCGCGCGAAGTCCCGTTTTCAGTATTTCAGTGGTAGCACCTACTCAGCCTACGCGGCTCGTAGGCAGCAACATCTCTGGAGATCCCTCGTACTCGTCTCGACAGTCGGGACGGTAGCAGCAATCTGTCAGTGGTACGGCATTGGGAGCTTGCGGAGAGAACTTTATGCAGAAGAGCCGGTGCCCGAGGCGGAGCTTACCGTAGAGAAGATTAAAAAGAGGACAGGCTTGACGAAGGAAGAAAGAAGAGATGTAATAAGCTCCCAACATCTACAAGTGAAGAAAAGCTGGGAGAATCCTGGTGTCTATGCGTGGGGCTCCAACTCTGGAGGGGTTGTTGCACCTGATTCGCAGGAAACCTTTATAAAGACACCGCGGCGAATACCATTCTTTGACGGCATATTCCTTCGAGATCTCAAGTTAGACAGAAACTTCGGCGTAGCAATAAATGAGCGGGGTGATCTACTGCAGTGGGGAGCTGCCTTCTCCAGAGAAACCACTGCTCCTGTAGTGACGTTGAAGGGCAAGAATCTAAAATCGTTGACAATATCGCGGGACCGGGTCATAGCCCTTGGATCTGATGGAAAAGTGTACTCTCTCCCCGTGTCAAAGGAGGACCAAAAGTCCGGTCCGAAAGCTGATGAGGACACCTGGATTCCATTTTGGACGTCCAAGTCGCCAGTCAGCTATCGCACCGTTCAGCCCAAGGACATGCCATGGGGTGAGAAGGTGTCATCCATCGCTGGGGGCCTGGAACACGTCCTGTTTCTAACGAGCAAGGGCCGCCTATTCTCTGCCGCGTCAGGCACAGAAGACTTCCCCAGCCGGGGCCAGCTAGGCGTACCAGGGCTCACGTGGCTGACCCGCCCGCCAGGTGATTACGATCAACCGCATGAGATAACAACAATGCGTGGTTTCGATATTGCTCAGATTGCAGCCGGCGATTATCACTCTTTAGTCCGCGACAAAGAAGGTCGTGTTTTCTCGTTCGGTGACAACTCCTATGGTCAGCTCGGGTTTGATTATAATGCAGAATCCAGCATCGTCGATGCTCCATCCCTAATCCCGATCCAGAAGCTGTACGCTGGAACAAACCAAAACCCCGTTGTCACAAGCATTGCAGCAGGCGGCTGCAACAGCTTTCTCATGATTGATGCCGTCAAGATGGCTCGACAGGGACGCACCGATTCGTCCGAGATCCGGGATGTTGGCCGCATCACCGCGGACACATGGGCCTGCGGGCACGGCATCTGGGGCGGTCTCGGCAATGGGCGCTGGACGCATGTACAAGGCACACCAGTCAAGGTGCCAGCCCTAAGTGGGCTCTTCGAATACGATGAACGTGAAAACAAAGTCATCCCTATCCGGGTTGGTCGCTTATCCGTCGGTGCTACGCACATTGCGGCCGTTTTGAACAATATCACACATCTGAACGCGAGTAATAGGACGTCGGAAGATGATACAAACTGGGGCGCCGATATCCTTTTCTTCGGTAATAACGAGTTCTATCAGCTTGGAACTGGCAAAAGGAACAATGTGAGCAACCCAACATATATTCAGCCGCTAGATCAGCTGGCGGAACGCAAAGTTAGAGGGAAGGAGCAGCATCGATTTCAAATTACGCCGAGAAAAACAATAAACTTTGAAGGAAAGAACGTGACTATGGAGCAGAAAATCGAGTGTGGGAGGTCGGTCACGGCGGTGTATTCGGGCGTTTAAGCGTTCGCAACCGGGAACATCACTCAGAGTCGTATCGACCCACGGCTGCTTTGGGTGCTGTGTATATAGTACGTGAAATAAATCTCAGCTGCTCAAGTTAGTATTTCTCCAACTTTGATGAAGGGGGTACCCCTCCCGGGAGGGGCTAACTTCATAAAATTCGACAATGATCTGCGGGAGACCCCCTCGACCCTGCCAAGCCCGCCATCTGCTACACTTAACTTTCACCATCCACCGTGCACCTGACAACCCTCTACTTTTTGGCGCAACGTTTCTTGTAGCCCCAATTAACGCTGGAATCAAACTCAGCTGCTCAAAGTTCTTGATTGACAACACTCACCAGCTTCATGTCCAGAACTTCTCTCGACACGGCGGCCAGCCGTAGAGAGCTGAAGCTCGATCCAAAATACGATGACTACGACTTTCCCACCACGAATCCCAACGCGCCGCTTGGTCATGCCGGCCACACTACCCCAGAGCAAGATGCGAAGGTACATCAGCTAAGAATGCAGCTTGAGCAATTGGGATACACCGAGCGACTGGACACACTGACACTGGTAAAGATGGCCACTAAGTCTTTGCATGAGGCACGGCATGCTAACCTACCTTACTTGTAGCTCAGGTTTCTAAGGGCAAGGAAATTCAATGTCGAGCTCTCGAAGCAAATGTTAGTACTTCGTCCAATGACAAAACAATACCTTTTCTAACGTGGATGCTTAGGTTCATCAACTGCGAGAAGTGGAGAAAAACTTTCGGCGGCGGTGTGGACCACCTCGTGCCGACTTGGGATTACAAGGAGAAGGAACAGGTCTTCAAGTATTATCCGCAGTACTACCATAAGACCGACAAAGTAAGTCAAACAAATCCTACAGTTTCGGAACAGACGCTGACTACGCCAAGGAAGGGCGCCCTGTGTACATCGAGCAACTGGGCAACGTTGACCTCAACACCATGTACAAAATCACCAGCGCCGAGCGCATGCTGCAAAATCTGGTAGTGGAATATGAAAAGATGGCAGACCCTCGTTTACCAGCGTGCTCCCGCAAAGCCGGCGTCCTCCTCGAAACCTCATGCACAATCATGGACCTGAAAGGCGTTGGTCTCAGCAAAGCGACTCAAGTCTACGGTTACGTACAACAAGCCTCCGCAATCTCCCAAGACTACTACCCGGAGCGGATGGGCAAACTTTACGTCCTCAACGCGCCTTGGGGCTTCGCTACCGTTTTCAGTGTAATCAAGAGGTTCTTGGATCCGGTCACAGTAGCGAAAATTCACGTACTAGGGAGCGGCTACGAGAAGGAACTTCTGGCGCAGGTGCCGAAGGAGAATCTACCTAAACAGTTTGGAGGTAGTTGCCAGTGCCCAGGTGGCTGTATGTTCAGCGATATGGGACCGTGGCAGGATCCGCAGTGGGCGACGCCGCCGAAGTGGGCGCAAGCGGCTGGTTCCATGAACTCGATCGAAAACAAGCACTCAATCGAAAACAGGCCAAGCTCTACTCACTCCGGCGGGTCTGTTCCAAGTGGCAAGGCTGGCGCAGGCGTTGGCGCTCCAGTTCATGCTGGTTCCACTGTACCACACTGATTGCAGTGTGAAAGTTTGAGAATAGCCGGGGTTTTCGATGACTCACGCGTACGTACTCGACTTGTTACTAGCTAGGCTTTACTCCTGACTCCTTATCCGTGTGCATCATCGGAGTTTGAGGAATGAGAAAGAGCTTGTACATCTACATACGAAGGAAGAGGCCGATGCGGTACTTCCCCACCCATGACGATCGTTCGGAATGATACCTATACAGTTTCTGCGTAGTTGCATCATGACCTAGATATGACAAACAGAATACGTGATGATAGTTTACGACCTGGAACTCAACCTTGCGTTCGTCGTTTTATATGGTCAAGCTGTGGCCGAGGCATGACGTATTAAGCCGCAAGCGTTATTACGATATGTACCCTTAGGTAACAGGCAAGTAGCGGTCAAAACATCGACTAAATGGACTTAACGGTCTAACGTTCCATGTGATCCTGAAATCTCTAACACTAAGTGAGTACTCCTCACATCTTCAAATGCCAAGGTGAGATGGATACGATGGGCAACATTAGGAATTTAATTGGGATAAGCTGTCTTGGGGGCCTCCCATCCCATCACAATAAAACTGGATGCCGACGTCGATTGACAGTGCAACAACGTCGCTCGTCGCGCTTGCTGTCGCCGTAACTTGCCAAGTTTTCATTGGGAAGCCGCCAGCTGCAGGGAACGCGGAAGCGCCGTTTACACTGACCCTGCTGACCGCCCTTGTTCCATGGGGCCAGACTTACCTACCAACCTAGGTAGGAATGCAGGGACCTGCCACGTACGTCAAATTGTACACAGGCGTGTAACAGGTCAAACCGCGCGCTGCAACGGAGGCTAGACACGGCAGGCACTTGCTGCTTTCAGCAAGTGAATGTGCCTTGCTTGAAACGTGAAACTGCTGGAGGGCGCCGGTCGGAAAGCAGCTGCCTAGACAACCGACGTCATTCCAACTTTGTCTATAAAGCCCCGCCAACAGCTCTTCAACTTCTTCGCTTCTCTCCTTCATCCACCCACCACACAAACATCCACTCTCAAGCTATTTCGAACCTCAATTCAATCACTCCAAGTCTCGCATCAACACTCAACCAATCCTACCTCAATCAACCGCAACCATGACTGACGCAGGCCGCAAGGATTTCTCCACCAGTCAGTAACTACCCCTCCCCTCATTTCAGCATTCACTAACACCCTTTTGCTACAGAGCTCTCAGAGGGCATGCAACCCGACTCCTCAAAGTCCACCATGGAGAAGATGAAGGAAACCGTCACTGATACTACCGACAAGCTGGCACGGTATGTACACATCTCATGCTCGTTCTCAAGCTCTTCACAGTAACTGACTTTCTCTTCCAGTGGCGCTCAACCCGACAGCTCCAAGTCTACCTCTCAGTCCATGGGGGACAAGATAGGCCGCACCAAGGACAACGAAGTTCACGGCGGCGCCAGCGACTCGATCGTGGACAAGGCCAAGAACATGATGGGCATGGGCGACACCACGGGCACGCACCACAACACGGGCACCCATCACTAAGGGCACATAACTCACCTCGCCTCACCTCACTGTCGACCTCCACTGGCGAGCGACTGATATCGGGAAGGAAGGAAGGTTGAAGGAAGGTTGAACTCATGGAGTTGCGGTTGAGGCTCATCTCATGATACGATGACCTCGGAGACTGTATCCTAGTAGCTACATCACTTACGATACCATGAATAAAGTGCTCCTCTTGTTGAGGATTTGCTAGCATCAGTGTTCACTCTTCCCAGGTCACCCAGTAGATTCGTGAATTATGCTTATGACTTCAACCACCCGGGGGCCCTCCCGGTGACCTGATCTTACCTGTCTTCTGATTCTTACACCTAGTTCCTTGCATCCAGCGAGTCGTGAATCACGCAAGGACTGAAGATGCTATAGTATCTGGAGGACCGTCCGGTGATACTGATATTCCGAATCCTATTCAACTCGGAAACTATTCTATGTGTCACCTATTCTCAGCAATACGTCCGTAAACGATGCTCGTCGACACACCGGGGGGCTCCCTGGTAATATGATCAGTTTTCTCGTTGGTCAAATCCCTTAAGGATTTTGCGTTGCAGATATCTGCTGGTATGCGTGATCGGGTGAGCTCCATACCTGATGTTCGAGAATCCAACATCTATGCAATCCCTGCATTCTAGCAACTTGAAGCTCCAAGCAATTACAACCCATATAATCCTTGAAGGACCTCACGCTAATTCTGTAATATGTGAATAATATACATGTTCCTACGCATTCGCTGCGTACAGTTTCGTCTACGAATTTCAAGGAATGAGGATAATTCAACATGTGGGTCCCATTCTGGTACCTACACCATCCACCACAGACTGGGGAGGGGCCGATGGAATAGAAGGAAAGTCACGAACAGAATGAGTGAACTCATTTCCTTCACGCTTAAGACTTCGACATGCGGGCGATCTCCCCAAGAGCTTGACAGAACTGTTTGAGTGAACATGTTGCGGATTGTGGTGTCTCGCGCCCTCTGTTCCTTTCCCCGCTCTCTAAATCTCCCTTCATCTCATCTCTTCCACACAACTCGCCATCTACCATTGAAGGGTCAATTTCCGGCGGCTTGGCAACTGCTGGGGTCTTTCCTGATTCTTGGAGTTCGTCATCAGGGCCACCCAAACTATGAACCAGAGGGGCCACACCGCAACTGCAAACATGATTGCACAAAACGCTCAATCTTACCTAGGAAAGTAGAGGATGATGTCATTGCTACTGTGTGATTCCAAACCTACAGTAGTGCCGTGTGAGAACTGAGTCACAATATCCTCCCAAGTGATATGACTCCAAGGGTTTGTGAGGATTGGACACCTGGTGTGTTCATATGTCTTTTGGCATATCCTCTGCCTTTCGCACCGTTATATCTCGTGAGAAACAAAACTACAGTTTCATGGCTTAATAGCTTTTTCAAAGTCCACCTCAACTTCGCCAGAAGTGGTTAGAGATCGTGACAAGGACACCCTCTCCTACGAAATTGTGGAAGCTTCATCACTTTAAGACGTCATCATGAGTGGCCCGCCTTCTCATCGTAGAAAGAATGCTACGAGCTGTCATTCACTGATAGATTCGAAAAAATTATTGTAATTTTGAATATATCGTCCGGCTTCTGATCCTCCACAACAACGTTGTCGTACTGTGTTATATGGGATGTAAGAGACCGAAGCACCTCCTAACCCAACATGACAGCACCATTACGAGGATTACGCGACAGCCGTCTGTTAAGGTCTCGGCCTGCTAGTTATTCAAAAGCCTTTAGAGCTCACCTCACTCTTCACCTTTCCTACAAAGTGGTCCGAATCCGTTACACATTTCCGCCTAAGAAGACGCAAGGGCCGGCACCGGACAACTACCAGCAGGCGACACTTCGTAGAACGCCTCCATTCCCCCGGCCAGATGATTGGACACATGGCATATGACCTGCCACTTACCCAGCCCAACTGCAGTCATCTGCAAGGTCTTCATCTCTCCGTTATTGATACCTGGTACTTTAGTCAGCCTCAGTCTCCGCACAAAAGAAATGTCAAGAAGGACTTGCAACGGCACGGAGAAAGACTCACTAACGGAAGCCATGTTGACACTCGAGTCCGCAACCGTAAATCCATTCCCGTGCATGTGGAACACGTGGCTTGCGGAGCCCAATGCCTGGACGTACCATATCACCTTGTCGTCCACGCACATCTCGAAGGCCGGCGCGTTGGCGAAGACGTACCCGTTCATTGTGTTGAACGCTGGCGCTGAGGTGTCCTGATTGGAAGCTGCGAGGTTGACGAGTTGTGGATGCCAGCTGCTGTAGTTGCCGTTGGTGTAGCCCCCTGGTAAGGTTGCGCCTGAACCGGGCACGGTGGACGTAGGATATCCTGCTGCGCTGGTTGAAGTGGCCGTGCCGGAACCGGAAGCGCCACCGCCTGGGCCGTAGGATGAGAAGGAGGTTGTTTGTGGGCCATAGGATACGGCGTTGGGTCCTGATGGGGGCCCTTGGTGGCTCCCTGGGCCACCATGTGCGTCGTCTCTGGAGGACAAGGTGCCCGTGGAGGATTGAGCGTTGATTGCTGACATGAAGGAGTTGTTCTCGTCAAAATTCATGTATAGCAGGACGAACTCGCGGTAGCTGGCCATGGTTGCACTCATCTGACCCGGTTGGTAGACGATTTGCGAACCGATGAGGCCGGCATTGAGGTCCTCTTGCAAGCTGACGTACGAATGGTAACTGCTAGATTTTAGCGCCCATTACCGCACGACGGTTCTCAGATCTATCCATACGTACCCCCACATCTGAGACGGCCTGTTCGATGGCGGAGCAGCACCATCGTTCACGAGCCACTTGTACACCACACAACCACCCGGGGGAACAGCATCGCCTGGCGCTGGCAAAGATACCTGTCCGGGTGAGGTATTGTTGGGATACAGACTACCCTCGTTGGCCTTACTGTAGGCAAGACCCATTGAGTGCATGCTTGCATAGTTCTGGGACAGCCGGTTCACGAAAAGAATCTCGATCATGTCGCCCACTTCTGATCTAAGAGTTGGACCTTGCACACCTTGCCATGGAGGTTGCTCGGTCTGCTGGCTGAAAGTGGCGTCCGTATAACCGCGATAGGCCGCCTTTTGCCATATGGTGCCCACCTGGTCAACGCCAGCAGATTGAGCGCGTGGAGAGACACTCATTGGCACACCCAGCCAGTTGTCCCACCCCGTGGGAGCGTAGTTCCAGGATATTTGCTCGGTAGCAACGTAATATCGGCGGATGTTCCCACTGTATTTGAAGTTAGAGGGAATTGGCTGAGGAAGGGCACCATCCATGGCAGCTGCACATGCTTGCAGGGACGACGTGCCATTGGCAGCAACTGGAGCTGCAGCGGCTATGGCTCCTTGGTGGATGCTAAGGCCCAGGAGAAGAGAGACCAAAGTCAGCATTGCCATGACGGGGATGAAGTATTGGTATGGTGGAAGGGAGTACGAGGGGATTGGGACGAAGCTGAAAATGGTCCATGGCAAGGTAGTCGACTGCCTATCATATATATTTACTGACACGCTCCCAGAACGCTTGCGTAGGCGATGCAACGGTGAAGAGCCGTCTATCTCCGGTCAGTAGTGAATTAGCGTGTACGCAGAAGGCACTGCATGTCACTGCTGATTGATCATTGAAGATCCTGCACAAGGTGTCTGATCGTCTTGCTACCGGAGGACGCTCGAGTGGGTTGAAATGAGACTCTTAGAGCACATGGTACCAGTGAGTATGTCATCGTCCCTAGCGTGCACGTAGACCAGCAGAGATTTGAACTGGACAGTCAATATAAGGTTGCCCAAATACGAATCCAAGCGACAGGGAACACCATTGGACGCTCCGTTGGTACCAAGACAGATGGAAGGTGTTGAGCTTCGAGAAGCTGTGTTGTGCTGCAACGCTTCATGCTGACTGAATTCTACTGGTCAAGGAGCATGTGAAGTTTATTTTCTTCAGAGTGCCGATTGCGCGGTGAACGCCGAATCCGCATAATTCGGCATGGAGATAATAGCCCCAAAAACGACAGCCCGGCTCAAAGAACATCACAGCCTAAAGTGCAGTGCCGTAGCTTCCAGCGCAAATACTGCGCACATGGTCACAATGGGCGATGTGCATATCTCTTGAAGATGCGACCAAGAGTGCTAGGAAGACGTTTCGGAATGATTTCTTTCCGTCTATCCCCTTAAGTGCTAGGTAACAGAGTGAGGTCCATTCAGGTGGGGAAAGAGTGTCCCTGTCAATGTGCGCTTAGAAATAGCGAAGGTCTTATTGGTCAGTAGAAATATGGGACATTGCCATCTGGAGGTGATCTTCGGTCTGCGGGCCGACAGCGTTTCGAATGCGGACTCTAGACCCTGATTTACTTCTAGCTTTGATCGGAAGTGGGTGGGCTTCGTCATCGAGAGAATGTCATCCAGAGGACATCAGCACCTCCGACCCTTGATAGCCTCGAATATGGCGTACCATCACTGGCCGGAGCCGTGAACTATGGGAGTGGCAATCGCACAGCACGTTACATAGTGTCCAGCACATAGAAGGCATGTCTCCGAAGAGCGGCACACAAGCGTATCGCCGTGCTTCACACTGTCATCAGGGTACTACGAAGCATTGCTAGTTGAATGCCGCATTACCGAGATTAGGACAGTTGCCACTGCTGAAGACCCAACGTCGCCCGCGGAGAATATAGCGACAGGTCGCGAGCAGATAAGATTGATTACCGGGGCCCGTCCAGACATGGGCCGAACAGGCGAGTCTCTACTGTAGCCTCTCACGAACATTCCTGCTGGTCTTAACAGTATCGTCTTGTCATCTATATGGACATGGAAGCCACGAGCTGAGGACACCAGTGCCGCGTATTTTCAATATACTGGTGGACAGTCGCTGCACCGTGGAAGCACATCGTAGATGGACTATTCGCTTCCTATACACAATAGCTCTACGCCTCTAATTTGGCAGGTCTAACAGCTTATGCTTGACAATCGCATATAAAACGATCGAAAGTCTTCAGTACTAAAGCTACTACTCTGCGAATTACTTCTCAGGCCTAGACTTTGCGTTTAAGTTTCCGTCTGATCTGTGGACTTATATACCATTTAGTGGAGACACTCGCAACTTATAGCCTCGGTCTCTGGCGCCCGAACTCGGAATATTTAAGGTGTAGGAACCGTGTAGCTCGCCCAGACAAAGACGGTTTGAGAAACTATCGCCTTTGGACCTATGCATGAAGTAGAGTCTAAACAAAGGCTCTGCCTCCTTGCTCGTGCTCACGCGAAGACATCGGGGGTTATAGGAACTTGTATCGCTCATGCGTTCCACTAATAAACACCGCTACAGTGGTCTAAAACACGTGTTCTAGAAATGACTAGCGTTTTACAGCAGTGTAAAATTCATATCAGCAACAATACTCTGGTACAGCTTCGTTGCTGGAACGAATTTCTTCGTATTAAGCTGGACAGTGAGAAGAGTTTGAAGTAGGTGGCTCCTACTGCTTGCTTCGGACCTAATACCAAGAACGTCAATTTTGAGAGGTTATAGAAGCCCAACTGAGGCTCTCGCAACCAAGGACTACGTCAATAAATGTCTCATTGGTATATCTGTAACTTTTTTGCAAACGCATATTTGTTTCTGGTTTCTAGTACCCTTTACGTCTTGAGTTGACAGAATCATGCAGTGCAGTGGGGAAGGCGCCGATCGGTTCAAGGGTCTCGGGATGCTACGGTTCGGCTCGGTTGTCATGGTAAACAAACCAATGACGCCAGATCCAACCTTCCGTGGCTGGGCGAGCATGGATGTCCGACCTCTTTAATTTTTGACAAGTTACATGCGCGAGAGATTTGGTAGCGTCAGAGGGTCTAGGGAGGATCAATCTTGAATAGTCTCCGTCTTTTGCAGCTTGCACTTGAGCATACATCTGACGGGCATTCCAGTGTTTCCTTGCCTACTTCCATCGACCCACCCATCGTCTAAATTCGCCCATCGTCACGGCAACTACAACGATCGCTGAACTTCCCTCCCCTTGAAACATTCCTTCCACACGCTACTCAGGAACCTGATACAGCAGCTACATTCCTACCACACCGCCCTTGCTGAATTCTTCGGTACCGACGAACAATTGCCTGGATATCAATCCCCTCCGCACTCCTCGGCCCTTCGGGAGCCGCAGGAAGAACAATTGATCAGGAGAAGAGTGTGGGTGTAGCAAGCCGGTATCATGCCACAAGTTCGGTTCGCCGTAGGAATACAGCGTGGGTTGAGACTATATCCAAGGAGGGCGGAAGGAGCATGGCTAACTGAGGAGAACAGGGTTACTACCGTTTCTGGGCTACCACCATGTGCTTATGATACTGATAGCCATAGCAATAATATTACTATGTGAGTCTCGCTCTTCGACGCTCCTCATACTCTGGACATTGGCTAATCCTTTTCTCCATCAAAGCATTGCTATTAGCAGGATGCTCCTCCTCCTCTCCACTCATACCAGACATCTTCCTCATATCCCTCTACTACCAATCTTACACACCCACATACGACCCCGCACAAGTAGACCCAGGCGTCACCGCAGCTATCGCCAATATAGTCGGCCGCGCCCAACTAGAAGTCCGGGTGGGATACTTCGGGTTATGCGTAAACCCAGACGGAGGCAGCTTCCTATGCTCAAACAACGCCACGGCTTTGGCAGAGCGGATAAACGTGGAGCAGGACCCGTTGAACCTGATATGGGTGGCCAGCACGTTCAAAGACTCCATCGTCTTCCCGTACTTAATGTGCGTACTCCCTTATTTCTTTCATTTGCGTTTCCATGGCAGTCACTGATGAAAGCTCCTTTAGAATAGTAGCCATAATCCTCGCCTTCATAACCTTCATCCTCCTCGCCACCTTCCCTGGCTGGCACGAAGAGCGCGACGTCCGCACCGGCTCCGACGTCGACGTCAAACCCTTCCCCTCCCGTCCCGTTTCGCAAGTCGCCCTCGCTCTGATATTCATCGCCTCCATATTCGTACTGGTATCTGTGTTATGGCAGCATACAGCCTCGGTGGCCGCGGCAACGGTGGCGCAAGATTTCGGAAACGGAAGTGTAAAGAGCGGGGTTGGCACGTCGGCGATGGTATTGGGTTGGTTTGGATTCGCCTTGTTTATCATCGTGACGATTGGGCTACTGGTCATGATTTTGAGTATACAGCTTTTGGACAAGCTTACAGATGATTGACGAAAGAGAAGGGATGAGAAAAGTGAGTTTACGCAACGCAGGCGGAACGGAACCAAGAACTGGAGAGTAAAGGTCCTTTTAGGCCCGGCGGTTACCCGAGAGGGGACGCTTGAGAATTGAAGAACACAGTCTATATTAGCGAGCATGAATGAGGCGCTACAAATACCCTGCTGCAAGTTTGTATAATTAGGTCTTGAGGCTTTGACATGGGCGGCATTTTCGGCGTTCATAATTACAACCTATCGTCTGACGAGGATCGGACGGGTGCCCGGGCCTAGCACTGTCCCCAAGAGGTGGGCCAGCGTAAAGTTTACGACTGATCGAGACTGTACATAGCGGCTGGAGAACTCATCGAGACGAGTATTTCCGCGTAACTGGCCAGCTTGGCCCAACTGGAAATGCAAAAAATTCTTGGTGATTGATATATTTTCTAGATATTACGAAACCGAACCCAGATTTAAGAGTCTATTTGCGAGTTATCAGACTGGCATAGACAATGGTTTAGATGAAAGTTACACCAATATATTATGGAAAGCCTTGAGCAGAACATCTTCTACCATGTTATCAAGAGAATTAAGCGAAGTATCTGTCCGCGTCAGTTTGTTGCCCTACGGAGGAGAAGCGACTTACCTTGGCTCTTCGAATACATGATACCTATGTCCTCGGACCCCCTCACCTTTGAACATCGCAGGGAAACGGAGATTTGGCGGTATTTCCTCTTCACTGATGACGTTGTCTGTGCCCTCTGGCTGCCCAATGATGAATTTCCCAACCTATTCGCACTCAGCACTTATCTCTGCAACGGGGCTTCTTTGAGGATCGGCTTACCTGTAATTCTGTATCCGTGATAGTGGATCTACTCACGCGAGCATAACCCGTCCTCTTCAAGCCCTTGTATAAGATGTATTCACACCATCGATCCCAGTCACTAGGGTCGATGTCCTTCATACCGCTAGTCTCGCTCACATAGGTGTTGTAGTTTCCCTCCTTGGGTTTGGTGACGAGATAGCTCAGAAGAATGGCGGGTCTCGGTGTAGAACCCATCAAGTTCGAGAGGTACTCCGTTTGCAGCCGCCTATCCTCAGGGTCTTCCTCTTGTCCGGAGTGGAAGACGAAGACGTCAACCAGTTCCCCGTACATGTCCAGCGTTGCATGAATTGCTGGCGCCAACTCTCCAACTGGTGAGGGAAGGAGATGATGTGTGGAGTTGAGAATTGGGAATTTTGAGAGAAGGGCACAGCCCCAAGTATGCTTATTCGGACCAGGACCATAGTCGGCGTACATTCCTAGGTCCTCGGCGATAAACTGTGTAGTGTCTCGGTTGCCCATAATAATGCGCTGGAGATCGGACTCCAGAAACCCAACTACATCAAGCTCCATGTCTCTTACGAGATCTCGAATGCGTCTTTCAGAGCTCCACATGTCGTTGTCCAAGGAAAAGTGTATAGTCCAAATGCCTGCGGTAACTAACTTATCTTCCTTATGGTAAGGTTTGTAGTCGAAGGAAGGAAAGCGCAGGTAAGCCACGGATGCTGATAACAGTTGAAGTGCAACAAGGATGTAGACGTAGTAGGACCTTTGTTTGCGGGCTGCCAGGTTTGAGTTTTTGCCCTTGGACTTGGATCGACCGATTGCAATTGAGGTTGCAGAGAAAACTCCAGCGCCGATTAATAGCATAGTCGTCGTCATAACCCAGTCCGTGTGCTCACGGACCAGAGGACCACCTGGGACGAAAGCATAAGCGACAACCCAAACATGGAAGAGGACCATGAAGTTGTAAACGAAAAATCCCAGGCCGAAGGTCAATGCAGGAGAGTAACGAGCAGCGGATGAGATGAATGGAGGTGCCAGCGCCATAACGTACGCAGCCAAGACAAGAGCCCCGTAGTAGCCGAACCATTGGCCGAAACACGTAAGAACTGCTGCGCCAATACTGCCAATTCCATAAAGCGTCCAGCTCCGTGCAAAGTCCGGGTAGAAGAGCCCGAAGAGCAAACCAACACCCATGGCAAATATAGTGTAGCTACCGTGCGGAACTGGAAGAGGTCCTCTCGCTGGCCAACCTTCCCATACCCATAGGATCATGGTACTCGAGTCGGAGAGTAGGGAATGCATAGCGAAGAACAACCCTGCTAGGCCGAGGCCAGCCAGCACAGGAGATCCTCGCTGCGACCCTGGCGCAGGCGCGTCCCCTCGGCTGGCTACGGTTCTAGTAGATCTCAGCACTGCCAGGAGAGCAAACGCAAACCCAAGCTTATTCCATCCTCCATTTTCGGCGTGTACAATTGGCCAGGTAGGGTTATTTGTGTAGGAGGCGAACTTGGCGATACTTGAGAGAATCAAGCCCAGCGCAAAGGCAGATATACGCGCCTCTAACCTCGCCGGTTGAGAGCGCTCGGCGAAGAAAGTCGCGGCCCAGGCCAAGCAAGACATCCAGACCGCGAAACCGACCGTAAACAGCCTGTATTCAGGTGACCTGACAAGGTATGCAAGTAGACCAACCAAAGACGCGAGATGGGTTGTCCGGAGATTTCGGACAATCAAAGACCGCAATGATCGAATTCCAAGCAAGAAGGGGGAGAGGGTGGTCATGATCATAGCTTCGTAGCCCGAGATACCCATGTGCCACAACGGGAAGTCTGAAGGCAATTAGGTAGAGATATTGGTGAGGCCGGGGCATCTTACACCAGACAGTTATCCCAAGTGAGGTCAGAATGGACCAAAATACGAACTTCCTCATTTAGCATTGCCCTCACAGGTCGAATGATTCACTTACGCCATTGTACACATCGGCAATGGCATCAAACATGCCTGACCAAGAAAAGCCACCAGCGAATACGTCACCGACTTGTGTATCCTTTCTGCAAGAGTTAGCGGCAGTCCCGGAGATGTGCAGGCATATCACCTACTCTTTTTCGAGCACCGTATCGGCCACCATTCTGTTATTGCTGTAAAACAACCCGTAATTAGGTCGGCACACGAAAACCATATCTCGCGCTTACCAGAAGTACCACTGTCTACTTCGGAAGCCACTGGACGTACCCTCTGCTTTGGCCCTTAACATCCCTCACCACCAGTTCGAAGCCTTCAAAATCGAGAGCAGTCACTGCATCGAACGCAACATCGAGCAACACCAAGGTCCATTCAAAGAAAGCGTAGATGGTGTAGGCTTGGCACGTCAGTGTGGGATATTGAAACTCGAACGTGGACAGCATTTATACCTCCGGCAACCTTATGGACCTTATGTTGGATGAAGAAGTAAACGAGCGGCACAAGTGTCCCGAAGAAGGCGCTTGCGATGATTTTCCTGTATCTAATGGCGCGCGGATTTGGAGGGCTTAGTGCAAGACAGCCAAGTGTCCACGGTAAGGTGGCAACCAGGTAAGAGATCATGAATACATCATGCCAGTCGTGATCATCAGTAGATGTAACATACGTCCACCCTCCACAGGTGAACGTCCGGAAGATCCCAGTCCATGCAACGACTTTCGGTAAGGTAGTGTTAGGCCGAGCGGTCAAGAGGTACCATAACCCCACCAGAGCAAATCGTGGGCCTGCCTCCATCTCAGCAAAATATAAAAGTCGTTATTGGTTGCCGTACCAGAAGTCATGGCAATGAATATCTGGAACACGGATCGCTCAGGATAGCGGTCGCCGATCGTAGCAGAGACGGAGGGAAACCATTCGTCTGGGTAACCCTGTTGTCGGCGCATAAGCAGCGCCAAGGGCCACAGCATGGAACTGCTCACATAGTATTCATTTTGTACGATCTTGCGATAATGCAATGCCCTGCTGTGCTCAGCGGTTGTCTATAGCGCTCCGAAGGCTTGAGGGCCGTACATGCCAACAACCAGTGCCCCAATAAAGGCGGCTATGTCCTCTTAGCAATGCCAAATTCCCGCATCTCTTATACAGACTGACCATATGCCAATACAGTATGGGCCCACGCAATCCATCTCCCTGAAAACTGCCCATGTATCAGCTCCTGCTGTTGTTTGGTGCTGGGAATGGACAGACCGAAACCACCACCGGGCCTTCCCTAGGTTTAGAAACCATTGCGCCAACACTCGATAGGCCTAAGCCCAAATTTTTCGTTGCGTGGAACACAATGACAAGGGCCCCGTGTAGACGTGATATGGTCGCATCCAGGGGATGCACTGCGCGGCAGGCTGTCCTTTGAGGTTTACGGCATGGTGTATGCCGTCCGCGCCGAAACGCACCTCGGGTGAGGCTCTACGGAACCTCCTCCCATGAACCGCAAATTCTTTGAACAATCAAAGTCAGCTGATACCTAAGTGCCCGGTTCCTGCACAAGATGTCTGGCGTTAGTGATAAGGCGCGATTCTACCTCGAGCAATCCGTTCCAGAGTTACAAGAGCTTCAACGCAAAGAGGTCTTTAACAAGGTACAATAGCGTCGTCCATGTTGCGAGCATGGAATAAGCTAACTGTAAAGCCAGGACGAGATCACCGCCATCGCTAAAAAAAGATCAGACTTTGAACACAAGATAAATGCGCGAGGCTCAAGACCGTCAGACTATGCACGCTATGCTGAGTTCGAAATTAACCTCGAATCGCTACGACGAAAGCGAATCAAAAGACTAGGTGTGAAAATGACGGCTTACAGTGGTCAGCGGAGGATATTTTTCGTTCTGGACCGGGCGACGAGGAAGTTTCACGGGGATGTTGGGCTTTGGATGCAGTACATCGAGTACGCAAGGAAAGAGAAAGCGAACAAGAAGCTCAACAAGATCCTCGAGAACGTGCTACGGTTACATCCTACAAAGGCCGAGCTTTGGGTATATGCTGCACGATATGCTATGGTGTCTCAAGGAAGCATGACATTGGCGCGCACCTACGTGCAGAAGGGGTTGCGCTTTTGCAAGAACTCAAAATCTCTGTGGTTAGATTATGCGAAGCTGGAAACGATCCATGTCGCGAACGTCGAAGGGAGAAGGCGTACTTTGGGCCTCGGCGCAGCACAGCAACCGAAGACCCGCGTAAAGGACACTGATGAACATGACGCGGACATGATCGCTCTGCCAGACGTGACGGCGGAAGACATTGATCCGTCTGTTGGCGGCGACGATGAGATTGACACGGTGGCCTTGCAAAATCTGGAGTCTGCACCTGCCTTTACCGGGGCCATACCTATGGCTGTCTTCGATGCAGCAATGAAACAGTTCGCACACAATGAGCATTTGGCCAACCAATTCTTTGATATGTTTGCCGGCTTCGACACCGTACAATGCTGCCAGAAGATACTCCAACATGTCCTCAAGCACATGAACGAGAACTTGCCAGATACAGTATCCACGGCCATCTGCAACTTCAAACTACCCCTCGTCGGCATTGAAACTATATCCGCAACATTTCCTTCGTCACTGGGAGCAGCTTTGGAGAGCATGAAGAATTCTCTCCAAAGACTACCGCTTCATAATTCTGAGCTGGTCGAGGCTGCTACCGAACGTCTACTTCCGCTGTTGCGACAAGACGATCTCGAAAGCAGTCTTGCAAAGGTTCTCAGGGTGTCAATACGTCAATTTGTTGGTACTGTCAGAATATCACCGTCCGGGGTTACTGGATTGTTGGAGAAAATTCGCCAACGTAACCAAGAGGACGCCCGCCAAGTAGAAGCCTTAATGACTGGCGCATTATCGAAGCCAGTGTCGCAGTATCACTCGGGAGCCGGCGCAGGGTGACGATCACTGTCCTTTAACAGAAGCCTTAGTCGCATATCGTCAATATCAGTTCAAGCTGAGTCAGTACTAACCACGTATTTACGGTAGCCTCGGCGGACCGTTACCGAGTCCATTCGGCCATTTGCCGAGGCCGTCACATTGGTTCTGTGCCGACGGATGCAGAGAGATAGACGGTAGACCAGACATCGATATGCTAATAATCGCTGGAGGCTCCGCTACCTTTTCTAGCCGACTTTTTGGAGCTGTGCGTTTTCTTCATTCTCAGCCGAGTCTCATTTTGGGCCGTTTGGCTGCCCAGCCTTAGCATCTTGCTCTACCAGTGTCATTGTCAGAAGCATGGCTTACAGTCCCTTGACACGCTGTTTCTGCTCCTCGGTTGTTTCGCCGGGGATGGCGCTATTACCAGCTTCGGTAATGATATTGTGCAACCGTTTAAAGCATGTTTGGACGTTGTCGCTCTGCTTCCTACTGTCATCGGCCTGAATGATGATACTCTCGGACTTGGCTGCATAGTATCGCGAAGATTTGACAGGGCCATGTAGTATGCTTGGCATCGATTGTAGCAAAGCGCTTATGGGGACGCGCAATGTAGCTTTAGAATTCACCCTGTAGATGGTATTAAATGGCGTGCTACAATTCACGGCTCTTGTTTCTCACTTATTAACATTTTGTCCTCCGGGTCCGGAAGATCTACTAAATGAGACATCACATATCCCCTTTGGGATCGTCTCAGGATCGAAGCTTGCGAGCCATCGCCGAGCAGCCTCCAGCTCCTCCTCACTCGCACTAAGGCTCGATCCTGCCCGTGTGACGAACCACTTTGAATGTATGCACAGGAATTCGCTGCTGGGGGAAGTTGTTGCAAGTCTGCGTACGCCACTGCGTAGCATGTCGCTGCCCAAAGTATGCACTGGATTCTGCCGAACCAAAAAGTAATGCAAGAATGCGTTTCGCGGCTATTCTCGCTTACGAGATTCACTCACGCCATTAGCGCCAGCCGCGAACGCTCGGACACGCCTGACTAAAGTTCTTACTGCAGAATTAGAAGTCACCCACCACCCAACATCACCGTGTCGCAGAACCTCGCATCCCCCAACTGCTAAAGGCCTTCTACCTTCTTCTCCATCGACCACCTCCATACAACGGCAACCACCTCTTGCTCGAAGCTGCGAGCCAAGCTTGCACCCTCATTCTGCGGGTCTTGTGCCCACTTCGACAAGCACCACCTTGTAACCTGCGCCAGGATCCTTTCACAGATGAGTTCGTACTCAAACTATCGTTCTTTCAGGCTCTATATCTAGAATTAAACCACCGGGTGCTTCCGCGCCTGACCTCGCCTTCATGACCTCTAGTCCACCGATTGAAACCACAGAGTTTCGAAGTGGGAATCTGACGCCAGTATCTCCAAAGCCTGTCCACTTCCCAGCTCCCTCAACTATTCCGGTCCTCGAAAAACAGATGGATCCGGTTTTCAACGATACCGCAACTCATCTGGGCTATGGCAACAGCCTGCCGCAAGCCGAAGAAAAGGCGCAAGCAGTCCAGCCCAGTCCATCCTACTTCTTCATTCCAGGCTTTACAAACGGACTGAAGCACGAAGTCACTCACGAGGGTAGCCCGAAAGAGCAAACCCATTACTGCTTCCCAGTACGGATGACAAGTGAGGTTGATCAGGGTACAGATGATGAAGTGGCAGCTGCTCTATACCGTGACCAGAATTATCCGAACCAAGACTCTTTTACATCGCCCCGTCAACCCGGTAATGCTACGTCTGATTCTTTCAGCCTGCACCAGAATGGCTTAAGCCCATCGGTGAATAAGATCATCCCCAACACCGTACCCAATCAAGCCGTATACATGGTGATTGACTCCCCAGCTGACCAAGGCCCCGGTGCATTGGAGGAGATGGGCGATATCAAAATGGAACCAGATGTAAGCAACGAGAGCGACGGAGGTGTCAACTTCCAAACCATTTTGGACAGACTCTCACCTGCCTCTGCTAATCTCCCACCTGCGGAGAACATACCCACTGCTACCACCGTCTCCCCATCCATCAATACCCAATTCCCAAACTCCTCAACTACTTCTGGAAATATCAACACACCAATTGCTGCGCTTCCTGCAAATCCAAACCTGCCTCCGCGTCCGCCACCGCAAGAAAAGCCCGCCAGCCATCCTAATTACACTCCTGGAGATGACATCCGTTCGTATCACCCTCATCCTCAGAATCCTAATGGTCCCAATGCTCCGCATGGTGGTGCGGTCTACCGCTCCAGTGCAACCGTCCAAACACGCTCCAATGTCAATATCCCACCTCCAATCATAACCGGTAGCACGGGAAGCAGCTCCATACCGGGGAGTAGCACGCTTCCACCTCCAGGAACCAATTTCCAGCAGCCGTCTCAACAATTATCGCAAAGCCCAAGTTCTCAGGATTATCGCCAACGGGAATCAATCGATAGGCGATCTAGTCCAAGTCTAAGTGACGAAGACGCGTTCTGGGGTCATGAGGTCGAAAAATTATACGATCAATTTCTCCGCAACGAGCGTGTATATGTGAGCGAAGGCGCATGGGACAGATTTCCACCAAACTCTAGGCTCTTCATTGGTACGTGGCTTCCTTGGCGTATTGGACGGAGGCTCCAGTTCCTGACTTTGAATGCGTTGTGTTAGGCAATCTTCCCTCCGAAAAGATCACCAAGCGCGACATCTTCCGCAAGTTCTACAAATACGGGAAATTGGCGCAGATATCGATTAAACAAGCGTACGGGTTTGTGCAATATTTGGAGGCTGGTGCTTGCCAGACTGCTTTGCAAGTGGAACAGGGCAGCACTCTACGTGGTAGAAAGATACGTGAGTGCTCACAGTGCCCGGTGTGTCGAATTCCCCCTGACTTGACCAGATCTCGAAATATCGAAGCCTCAGGGACAGAAAGGTAGCGGAGGTTCCAGCGCTCAGCAAGGAAGAGGCCGCAACCGACGATCGCGCTCACCCGACTACACCCGCGGAGGGACTGGGCCACCGAAACCGCCTGACCGCGGGACGCAACGAAATCGTGACAATGACCGGCCCCGAGGGCGTGATGGGTATCGACCGATGCGGTCGCCTTCGCCCGCGAACCGTGGTTTTCGCAATGGACGAGCGGCTAGGAGTCCGGATAGACGGGATAGCTGGAGAAGAAGCAGGTCGCGGTCGCGGTCGCCATACGGACGGTATCGAGGTGTAAGCCCCAGGAGAAGTATCGAAGAAGACCTGCCGTTGCCACATCGAGACCCTAGGGACGTGCCAGACGTGCAAATAATGGTTGTGGATAATTTGGACCAGTTAGTATCCATGCAAAGTCGATGAATACAAGCTAAAAATTGTAGGGACTTCCTCCGCTGGGTGGAGAATGCTTTCAGAGATCGTGGCGTGCGTGTTGATGTGCTCATCCTTAGTCCGCGTCTTTCCGAACCAAAGGTCGTAGAAAGGCAGATCGTGGAAGGCGTGCTGGCAATATGCAGATTGACTCGGAACAACCAACAAACAGGAAGAATACCAGTAAAGATATTCAAGCGGACACCTGGTGCGGCTGAGGTTGGCTATGACGGTACGCTCTCCCCATCTGACGTGGTTGAAAGAGAGTATAACACAAGAGTGCGGTCTGACCTGTGCTTCGATTAGAATACGACAACCTCGACCCTGCCATTTCCGCGGATCTCGTCAATCGCGCCAAGCAAATGAAAACTACTCAGTCTCAATCCCAGTACGCGGCACCACCACCACCAGCTTACGGAGCAGCCGCGTACGGTATGCCTACACAGCAACAGCCGCAGCAACTACCTACTCAGCTTCCATATCAAGCCGCCCAGCAATCTTCAATCGGTGCTCCGAATCTAGCGAACATAATCTCATCTCTCGACTCCAACAACCTCCAGAAGCTGCTTGGAGCCATACAGCAACCGCCACAGACACCACAAACTCCGGTGCACCCAATGCATCAACAGCAGCACCCTTCTGTGCAATCCACAACTGGACTTACACCAGACCTTGCTCGTCTTCTTGGTGTGCAGCAATCCCAGCCGCAGCAGCCGCAACCTTATCAACAGCAACAGCCCTTTTATGGGCAGCAACAGCAACAACAGCCGCAGCAAAACCCAGTGCAGCAGCAACAAAACCCATACGCTGCACTAGCATCGAATCCGTCTTTAGCCTCCCTACTAGGAGCCGCTGGCCTTGGACAACCGCCTCAGCAACAGATGCCTCCACATCAACATACCATACAGCAAGCGCCAGCTGCTTCGCATCAGCCAACCCCCGATATGCAACAAATAATGGCGCAATTGTCAAGGTATAGGCAGTGATGTTATCAATTAGCTCCTGGTTATCCTAGCATAATGTCTTAAGGTACGATACTTGGTGGCTTGGTAGCTTGGTGGCTTGGAGTGCTACCTCTTCTGTAAACACACTCGCGGGAATCGGTTGATGGCGGCATGGGTCTATGACAAGCGTTCATCTGAGCATTTAGATGTCGAATTAAGAACCTTCCTCGCCCATGGCATTTGAGCGTTAAGTTTCGTTAGCCAAAATCGTAGATGAATATGATACCAGAATCTCCACTGCAGCGCCGTTCCAACTCCTCAAAGTGGGAGTAAGTACTGGGAGCTTTGGGTGGAGTGCCGTTGCTCAAACCCGTCTAAGCCCTGCCATGAATGTCCAGCACATAATAGTAGAAAGCGTGTGAGGTTGGAAACTTCTAGTGGTCGTTGGTTGCAAAGGTACCAAGCGTTCGGAGAGATCGCCCACCACCGTGGAGGAAATTTTATAGCATACAGGAGTCCTACTGGCCGGGACAACCTTTCTCTTATCGTCAGAGAAGCTCAACGAGGGCCTTGTTTCTCGGCTCAGGCATTCTTTTGTGGGATGGAAAGGTTCCACGACCTCTGCCCGCAGCGTCCCTTTTCACGGCGCCGGGCATCAAGAGTCTTAGAGAATTCTCAAGTGAAACGACGGGGCGGAAGCCCACTGCTTCGTTTTCGGGCACTCAGTTACGGGTTGCAGTATCATTTCACGGCTGCTGTCGTCGCATGCCCACAGAGACCAGGGGTCCCCCCAATTGTAATACACGACCATGCCCCTGCTCCGTCGAAGTGGTGAATTTTAGATTTTACAGCCAAATTGAGGCAAGATTTGTCTATTCTACAGTATACTCTTCAGTTTTGCAACCATTTTGTGCCCCAGTCTTTCACCGAAGTGTGTGGAAACACAAGTAAAATGCGGATCTCATAAGAGGTCGACATGCCAGCGTTATCCTATGAGACGTATCGCTTACACCTTTCCTTCCACTGCCGAGGATTACTTTGAGTCTTGTTCGTTCCAAACACTAGGTCTCGTCAAAAGCAGCGTCATCACAGGTGTCGTCTTCCTAGGCCTCAACCACGCCTTCATAGCGCTCCGCAGCTGCTCTTCCGTCCTTCCCAGCACGTCTACTCCCCTTTCCACCAACGCCATACGCAGCTCTTCAACATCCATACCCTCCACACCACCATATCTCTGTATCAAGCCATCATCCAAATCTAAATACTCCACCCGCCTCTCTATCCTCCGTCTTAGCAACGAGATCGGCGGCAAACCAAACCCCTCAAATCTATCCCAAATCGAAGAATGCAGCCCCAAAATCCGTGATATATGCACAAGTTGCGCCCTCTCCAGTTTCGCCACCTTCGCATCCTCGGTTGATTTTGGCAACGCAAGCACGCTCCCACCCCGGAAACTTTCCCTCCTCCTCTCCTCAAGCTTCTGCCGCTGTTTCTCGATCTGCCTCGGAATCCTACACGTCCACGGCACAACGTCTGTCACAAATAGCACCACCAACGGCGTAAACTCTCCAAAAATGGCAAATACCAATATGAACGGCGGGACGCGGATCATGTCGTGCCTGCTGCGGTGCAGCAACTGGAAGTCGCTGCGGGAGAGGAGACCTGGCTGCACGGCATCCGGAATGGAGGTGATGCCTTTCGACCGGATTTGTTCCTGCAGGGAGCGCGAGGTTTTGTAGTTGGTCCACAGGTTCTTGATACCGGTTTTGTAGAAGGAGAGGTAGGTGCGGCCGGTGCGGTACAGGAAGGAAGGTAGTGACTGGTTCGGTTCGCGGGAGGGAAGGTTTAGCGGTGCTGGAAGAGTTGTGGGAGGCCCGTTGAGTCTGTCATGGTCCTGGCCTGTGGTGATGAATTTGGAGGTTGCGTCGGAGGAGCCGGAAGGTGGTTTAGTGCTTGGCTGCTTCGGCGGCGGGGAGCGAGAACTGTTTGATACATGTCGTTCGTGTTTGAGGGAGGAAGTAATGCTTGTTCGATTTGGATAAGTTAAAAGAAATATATGTCTAGTGATACACTTGTGAGAAGCAAGGGGGAACCATTTATGAACAGCATTATTACGCGCCAACGGCGCTATTAATGTACTCATACAGAATATTGCAGAGCCATGTTATAATGCCTTGAAAAGGAGCGTCTTTGTGAAAGCAAGCGATCTATAAACCTTGATGTGAACAGTGGAATGACACCGTCTCGACATAGACCGTACGTCATCTAACCGCCGGGCGATTCTAAGCGGCACGGCCCGCCAACCGCTGAACCGGGTTCCTGGACCAGAAATATGGAAGCCGCGGAAGCTCTCAGGTGCTGCGAACGTTGTGAATCGTACACGGCACAGAATAAAGCGAGCTGCGGATGGCATCAGAGGGCAAAGTGCAGAGGTTGGAGTTATCCTCACTTGGGGAGTTGCATTGCTAATGCCAAACTAAGCAAAAATGCGCCCGCCAACCCCAGAGGCATTCCCTATGCGCCGTTCGTCGACAAGGTTGAAGACTATGTCTCTTCCCGCGCCGAGGTGGAAGGCACGCTTAAGAGCTTCCAGGAGATGATATCGTACGCACATAACATCCCATATCGGGCAATCTCCACTTGCTGATGAGGATGTAATAGAAAATACCAGTTCATGGAAATGAATACACAACGGCGGGCTGTCGGTCTGAAGGATAAGATACCTGATATCCAGAAGACGCTGGATACTGTGCGGTTCTTGAAGACACGGAAGGTATGAGACAATAAGCACCTATGGAGATAAGGTAGTGAGGGCTAAGTAGACGCGCTGAAGCCAGGGTCCGATCCTTTGGAAACTACGTTTGAGCTGAATGACACTTTATACGCCAAGGCACATGTGCTGCCAACTGATGAGGTGTATCTCTGGCTTGGTGTACGAGGCAACCGCTTCTGGTCTGGCGCACAACGTTTAGACTGACATTTTGATGCAGGCCAACGTCATGCTGTCGTATCCAATACCGGAAGCAGAGACGCTTCTGGAGTCCAAGCTATCGGGCGCACAGCAGGGTTTAGCGAATTGCGAGGAGGATTTGGATTTTCTGAGAGAGCAGATTACGGTATGAATGCTATTATGGACCTGCACGGTCTATGCTGATACGGCTCTGCGCAGACACTGGAAGTAGCCACAGCGAGAGTATACAACTGGGATGTCGTTCAGAGGCGGAAAGAGAAGGCTATGGGCGGCGGGTCAAGGGAAGCTGACGACAAAGAACCGCCGAACGACTGACGTGCGCCATTGAGTGATGGACTAGTAACAAACCTGCCGAAACCTCGGAGTCTCTGGGTTCGAGCGCGAACATAGGTTTTGTGGTACTTTCGTTCAGCAGCGGAAGCCATAGAAGGAGTTCTAGAATTTCTTATGCCATATCCAAAACTAACGCCCTCTAACCGACATTTCAAGTTACGCCGGAACTCCACGCTTGGAAAAATCGTACTTAGGTAACCATTGTCCCTGTTGCGCTTATGAGGTTGAAGCGCATTGGGTGGCTCCTGGCGGTCCTCACTGTACACTCTCTCTGGTCTCATATACAGCAATATTCCGATTGGCGATATCCTCGCTAGAACAAACTTCTGCCTGGGGCAACGCGCGCCGGTATGCTTCCTCAAGGGGATCGGTAATTCCATATCCCTTGGGATCCCTGATCTTGAGGAAATGCTGTATTCGTTCGTCCCTGTTGCCGAACGAGTCTCTCGTCTCCTGCCTGACTTGGCGGAGCTGTCTGCTGGCCTCGTCATGTACCATATCCCGCTGCTCAATCAACGACACCGTGGCGTTCCCTGCTCTTGTAGCTTGTATAGTTCCCCCGAAAGCGGCAAATAGAACGATAAAAGACACAAAGGCGCCGTTTGAAAATCTGGGCGCTTGGGGTTCTTTGTTATGCCGTTTGTACCACCGGTCCCAATCTTCCCATGTAGCGTTCCTACTGCAATCGTCCGCTCCGCCTCTTCTCCAGTTTGCTCCGTGCGAGAACGGTCCGTCGCTATCATAAGGGGTCCTGCCTATGTCGGGCTGCCCATTCCATCCCGCTCCCCAGGCGTCGTATGCATGCCTCTTGGCCGGATCCGAGAGTATGGAGTTCGCAGCCACTATCAATCTATACCTTTCTAACTTGACGGCATAGGTCACTCCGCTGTTTGGACAGGATCTACCCTCCAGGACATGGCGATCGGGATGATAGAGCTTGACTAGTTCGTAGAACCGCTTCTTGGAGTAAGGTGTGCCTTTCCTGACATTGAAGATCTGGTACGGTGAGGGGACTTGTCTTGGGCTGGCTAGGACGGGCCACGACAGGTCATCTTGATGGCGGGGAGAAGGTTCATCGACGACTTGAGCGTAGCCTCGGCCCTGTATTCGCGGTGAATTTTGCAGTAAACGCCTCTTGCCTGTCCTCGAGGGCGAGTATGGTGACGTAGTGGTCGGAGGCGTGCAGCTACATAGGGTGTGGAGGCTGGCGGAAGAACTGAGGAGTATAGACGGTTTCTTTACAATCATCTTCTTTGACTTGCACCGGACAATGCAGGTAGCATTGCAGGCATTCTTGCGAGCTTGTATCCCTTTGCCTCGAGGTCTAGAGTAGTGCGAGTGAGATCGGAGCAAATGGGGCGGGGATCTTGCGCGGCTATCTGATCGACAGCTGAACCGGAGTTTGTCCGCTAAGCGCGTCCAGTACTGTAGCGTGGATCCTCCACGTGTTGACGTGCCCGCGTCGTAGAACCTGACAATGCCTTCATCATTCATATGAAGTAGAAGATCTGGGCGCATGCCAATCAACACGCTTCCATCACTCTATTCTAGCTACCGTTTTCGGTGAAGAAGATACGGCTTCGAAACTTCACCGGTCCTAGTGATCGTGGAGATGTAAATATTACCGTCTCCGGAGTTTTCATCTATCAGTCTTTAGGAGATAAAGCAACTTGGAACATGCAGTTTGGCTGCGACACCTTTTGAGAGATCAGATATGGGCATGATATTACGACACCTTCTGTGACCTGTCATCCAAGCCTTGAGGCGGCAATTCGAGCCTCTGGCGAAGAGCCGTCCGTGCAAGACTAGCTTTGTGCATGCCAGTCGAATACGAGTAGCATACGTTACGACACTCTAAGTGCCGGGAAGGCCCTCGATAGGACCACCTTGGGATCATGTATAAAATACCAGAAACATGCTACGTCTTCTTGCCGGATTCGAAAAGCGCGAAGCGCGTACGAATGACCATCGCTTCTGACGGCGAGGAGGATGTGGTCGCTCTGAATAGTCCGAGTCATGCCTCGATTCGTGCGTCCAAACGGTGAGCTTCCGAAGCATCAGCCTGGGTGTTCAAATCCGGCGACAGTCATTTTCTCCTACGTTTGCTTTCACCTCGGTCTATAGGATTGTTTTCACCTCTGATAAGCTCTAGTAATATTTTCCAGTGCAAAGCTAACGCGACCCAGGGCAAGCCTTTGGGAACATAAGTCACGAGGCAGCACGAACGAGATTATCAACTTCAAAAACAGCACCGGTGCTGCTTCTCTTGAATTGATGGCTATGCACAAAATTCTGGCAAACCTACCCGATTTGACCAAAGACACGTTGCTGGAACTACCTTCGCATCTTGTAAAGCGCATGTGGGGGGAGATATGCCGTCAGTAAGCAAACCCATACTGGCTGGCGGTGTTCGCAAGACCTACCTTTCGCCTGCTCGCAAGCAACTGTGTACGCCTTATCCCGCAAGAGGAGAAGACTGACGCTTGGAATTAGCGGTCTCCAAAGTTTATGGACATGGCGCACGTTCGTCTCAGCATGCCCGCAAGAAGCCAGCATTGGAAATCACACCACGAGAGTTCTACACCCCGATCTCCCCTTCCCGCGGTATTTGAAACCATTAAGTTCATTGTACTGGATGACCTCTCTGAGCATAGCACACATAGCGTTATCGCGCTCAGATTTACTCCCAATCAAGGATCTAGACAACCTAGCTATGCTCCATCTGTGGTCTAGAGGACCGATAGCAAGTTCTTCGCAGGTTGACGATAGTCTTATCAGGGCATGGTCCAGAAGCGCCAAGCTAGAAGGGAAGTTCTCTAGTCTTCGCTGCTTGCTTCTTAGTGGGGTCAGCTACATTACCGAAATCTCCTTCGGATACATGAGCGACTTTCCCAAACTGGAGATATACGTTGTATCGACGATAAACATGCCTACGTGGGCCGAGGATAGTGCCCAACAGAACGGATGGGTAAGAGACAGAAAAACAATGTACAGTATTTCACGCGCCAGGACGCTTGTCTCTTCCGAAAGAATCATCTCTAAGCTTCTAGGAGATGATAGCGAGTCTGAGTCCATGCCAGTGTCGAGCCTGTACCTCGGGTCTGGCGACACTTCTCTGGATATGGAAACAAGGAGTTGCTATCGCCGAGCGGCGAATAACCAGGCACCGCAACCACACTTTACTGCTAATGCACAACAGGGACGAGCCAGTCCCGATAGCAGCACACGGGAGTCCTCCTCAGACGGAAGGAAAAGGACGATCAGGCCCTTGAAGCACAAGACGCTGGAATCCATATTAAGTGACTTGAGCTAATGTCCAAGTGAGAACCCGTAATGCATTGTTCAAGGAAGACACGGGGGACTATCCCAATACATCATGAAGATCTCGACGGTCGTGACTGGCTACTGGAGCCATATCCGGCCTTCTCTTTCCAATTAGGAACCTTTCTCGCGAGCTGAACTTAAAATCCAATTCCGCGGCCAGATGCGGCAAGACGCTTATCCGAGTGGCTGGACGCTATGGTTGATCAGATCTTCAGAAGTCCTGCTGAAGATGGGCACTTTCATACCACAGCGTCACGCCGATAATTAACCCGACTGGCTGCAGCCTTGCACTGCTGCAGTGCTTAGACTCACCGTCTCATACCGTCTGAACTAGCGTCGTTAGGGAAGCCCTCTCTGAGATTGTCATATTTCGAGTCCGGATATAGCAGCCAATTATCCCGGTATTCAATGTCAGCTCCATCTTGATTTCCCATCGCTGTACAGACCTGACACGATTCATGTGTCAGAGAAGAACGAAGGCAGCCAGATCAGAGGCCCTTACCTTATGGGTCAAGCTCTCTTCTCCTTGTTTATCTGCGCTGCTCTCCCACCACATGGCTCCTCCCAGTCCCTTCTCCGTCAAAAAAGAGACTTTCAGTTCTGCCATTCTAGGATTATCATAGCTGACCATGGTCTTTGTTTGGGAGTTGAAGCTGTATGTTGCACCCGCCTCCTGGTCGTAATATTCTTCTGCTCCTGGTCTCGGCAAGACCTGCACAGCTCGTTACGTTTTATTCATGGGCCGTATTAAAGCAGAACAATCACACACCTTATAGTCCCAGGCTCCGTTCTCCCAGCTTCCTTCGCCTACGCCTGAGAACGGCTTCCCTGGTCCCTCTGTCTCCTGGAACGCTCTACCGTACAGCGGCATACCCAGCACAATCTTTTTTGAAGGCACACCATGCTGGATGTAATACCTCACCGCCTCATCTGTGCTAAATGGTGTAGCTGTTGAGATGTTCTTAGACTTGAAAAGGTTCGCTTGATGCCCGGCACACGTGTCCCACGATCCAGCATAATCATAGGCCATCAGATTCCAAAAGTCAAGATACCGATCCATTTCCTTCAGATGCAATTTGGAGTAGTTCTGAGGACCTGCCGGACATGCTATGCTGAGCAGAAAATGCGGAGATTTATTGGAAGGTCCCATCCGAACACCCCGCTCAATGAGCGAATCAGCATACCGATCGAGGGCCTCCCGGACTTCTTTCAGCAGCAGAACAAAATCTCCAGCTTGTGCCTCATCGGCCGGATACTCCCAATCGACATCCAGCCCATCGAACCCGCAATCAGCTAGCAGCTTTACCGCGCTCTCAGCGAAACGCTTCCGACCCGCCTCCGTCGAAGCAGGACCCGCGATGTTGGCGCTGTACGTCCATCCGCCGATGGAAAGCAGGGTTTTAAGATTGCGGTACCGCTTTTTCAGCAGGAAGAGCTGCTTTATGCAGCCGTAGACGTTGGTTGTGCCGGCGGGTTCGTTCCAAGAATCACCTGGGTAGTGCTTTTCGAGGTCGGACCAGGAATCTGTTAGATAGCTGATGAAGGGGAGTTAGAACGGTGGCAGCAAACTCAGGGGGGGCGCCTAAGGGTGTGGAATCGGACCAGAAAGGGTTCTTTGGGGACTTGGGATTGTGCAACTGGGTAAAGTGGTGATGTGGAAGGGGGTTTGCTACGTACACTTCGCCTGTTTCAGGCCGCACATTTGCAAAAGCGTAGAGCACGTGTGTTAGGTTTGAGGCTGGGAGGTGTTGCGGGTTGTGATTGCGGGCGTATATTGCCTGATTCAACGTCATTTAGTTGATGGGGCATACTTTGTATGACCGGCAATCATCGCAAATGAGCGCTTGCTGACCCAGTTCACAAAGTAAACGACAGATTTATATTCTTGACCGCCACCTCCCATTGTGTCTGCCAGAGATCTACTTGCTCTTGTTTTTTCTTCTTCCGTACAATTGCGTTAGAGTCTCAGTTTACTTTCCACGGAGAAACGGGTGACGGTGCGGAAGGAAGATATGAAGTGTAATTTTTACGAGTCTTTTGCTCCACTGAATTTCCAGTGTCACTAGGTATGTAGTCTCCACTGCATGCAGTCCCGGGCTGTGCTGCATGAGGTGCATCATCAAGCGTGCCGTAGCGGGCCTCTAGCGGTGCCAGCGGAGTGCACGGAGTGGACCCCATCTTACGGGCTTGATTATGGTCACACTCAATATTATGTTGCGAACGCTACCTAGGTAGACGCGGTATCGGCAAGGCCTCTCGATGGCTTACATCGCTTCTATCAGAAGACGCGAGAAAGCCATACCGTAAGCTACCATTGGGTTCAGAATGATTATTACAGCAGGTAGTTCCATCTGTATACCGTACGTCTGTTCTACTCAATTCTATGTGTTCTAACAAGGCGGCGTAGATAACTCTAATAACATGGAAAACGTGTCGGGAATCATGAACAGATAATCCACAATCATCTCAGAGGCCGCGCTCTTAAATCGGCCAGACTCCATGGCAGTTCGCCGTCCCTGTCCAAACGCCATGCCTGTGCCAACTTTCCTCGAATGTCGTGCGTGTCTTTGTACAATCAAAGCCTCCGTTATGAAAAGCAGAAAGCCGCCGTCAATAAGTGCCCGTCTCTTCGCTCGGTTCTAGCTTCCATCGATCCTGTTGCAGCCCGCGTAACGCCTCTTGGCCATCCTTGGTGAGATCTGGTTTGCCCGACGGTGTTGTCGCAGTGGTAAAGAACCGTGGCTTCCACTCCATGCCCCTTTGCTTTCTCTCCTCGACCTTCTCCCGCTGCCTCTGCTCCAACTCTTGCTTCACGTTTGTCGCTTGGCTGTACTGCTTGTTGAGTATCGCTTCCGTGACATTGGACCAGAATCGGCGCGATTCGTTAGGAAGTTGTTCTGACATTGGAGGTATTATCTTCGCAACAGGCCACAGAGGCGTTAAGTCGATAAGCAGTTGCTTGTCCTACGCGCTGGTGTCAACTTGATACTAGTAACCTCGAACGAGAGCTCGCCTACCTTGGACTTGTCGAAGGGCGCGCTGCCAAGGGTATAATATATTTGCTCATGCCAGCATCCCTCTACTCGCGCTAAAATATCCTTTTCCGCAACGTCCTTGATCCTAGTTATCGTATCATTTTCCGGATCGTATCTGAAGACAACCCCCTGCATCTTATTCTGCGCTTTTCCTAACCAGCCCTCGTCAAGATAATGTAGGATCGACTTTATTTTTGTTTGTGGACATGTTATGAAGCAAGTATCCGCAACACTGACGCTGAGGTTACCTGGATGGTTTAGCCAAACCTTGACTTATCAAGACCGCTAAGCGTACCTCTCAGTAGGCCTCCTAGTACAGCAGCTGGATGCGTCATTTGGTAGGATTCATTGTTGCGCTTGTGTAAGGTGATGAATATGCCAAGATTGTGCGCTCCAGGAGTAACCTTTATGCTCGTGCCTGTAAACTTCGCGCTCAATTGATCGAAGCCACGGGCACTGATGCCCTTTTCCGGACAATCTATGTAAAAGGCTGAGACTGGTGGATGATGCGATGTCTGCTCTGTCAGATACGAGATTTTCACAGGTTTGTTTCCGTTGTTTGAGTTGGCCGAAAGTTTGGGGTGTTTACTTTTCGATCCGAGTACGGGAGATAAATTGTCGTCAACTACCCAGTTGCACTTTCCGGAAGTCAGCTTGCGGCTAGCATAACACGAGCAACGTCCTGCAATCACTAACCCTGAAGAACTCGCCGAGCGCGGAGTTGTACGGTTTGCATGGCTTCCCCTTAACGTATTTCTGGCCTTTGTGTGAGCAACCTGCTGTACCGTGCCGGCATCATCTCCACTGTACCAGATCCTTTGTAAACCAAAATCGGAGGGCTCCCAACATGCGCCCCAAGGGCTCATCCGAATCACCAATGCTGGTGTATTTTGTCAGCACCCACTTAGGTGTGTTCACGCCAATGCACACCTTATGAATGTTTCCGGCCTATCAAGATAGTTCCAGTATTCTACCGTCGAGTGCTGTCAGAATCTCCTCAATGTCTCCATCCCTCGTATTTGACGCCGATTGCTAGAGTGCGCATTGATAAACGTACCAAGATTAGGTACAGGTTCTAATAGTTGAGCAGGTAGAGAGAATCTGACGGCCGCAATGTCGGTAACTCCTATAAATCTAGGTAAACCGGCTCATAGTCAGCGCACAGGCTCAACCAAATGCCACAGAATGGCACCCTCATATGCAACGCACTTCTTCAAGATGCTTAAGAATGTCCTCAACTTGGACTGTTCTTCTGGATTCTTGTCGACCGCAGCCCTAGGAACAGACAGGGTAGGCGTAGCAGGTCTCGAATCTGTTGCGGAGGTTCTAGTTGAAGGTGCAGGCGATGCTTTGCTTTCCGATTGTCCCGAAGAAGAGGAAGTCATTTTTAAGGGTGTTTACACTGGATTGAGATGATAGCAGCGTTTGAAGACACTCGAATTCGGGTCTCTGCTCGGTGACATGTTCCATACGGTAGCTGGCTACCCAAACATCATGTGGTGGCTTTGCATCGCAAGTGACGTCGCCTCTTATCGATTTGAAAGCTTAGCCTTGGCGACCTGGCAGACGGACTCCGTCAGGGAATTGAGATCTTCCGATGCTCCCACACATGGCCACGAGGTCGGTCTCTTCTCCTCCTGAACTGTCGAAGCCTACAGTATGCGTTGCCGGCTCCGTGATTATGACTGACACACGGGATATTATCTCGTGTCATGAAAGACATTGGAACTTAAACTTGGTACATTGGTAAAACTCCGTACTTCGGACGAATGCTTAACACCGAAGCCCCGTCGTAAAAGTTGACTCGCTGTTGTACGAAGCCGTACAGGCCGTTGTACGAAGCTATTTATCCTCGCCCATTCTCAGGCCTTCGATGCACCGTGCAACCTTAGCAAGGCCTCGCACAGGCAATCTTATGACCAGACTCCATTATGCCAAAGGCAAGGCAAACGTGTACGAGGTGCTCTATGCACCGGCAGAAGTGCGATCGTAAGGATCCTTGTACGAGATGCGTTCAAAACAACGAAGGGAGCGCTTGTTCTCGTGAATGGCATGACGGCTATAATGCCGTAATACACCGAACTTACCCTAAATCAAAGATTGCAAAGGCTTCTACAAGCAACACTCCACTCAAATACAACATTGACGGGCTATTCCGGAGGGATACACCATCCGCTTCCATAAACCAAAAGCTAGCAAGCTCGCCAAGCACCTCCTCGTCGCGTCCCTCACCCCAGGAGAAGATAAATTTAGCCAACGCTGACCGCTTCTTTGGGATGACCTTCACGGATGATGTTGGGGAACCCGCCGAGAATGGCTTTCGACTCTCGGGCGCAAGACACCATTCGAATTCTTCAGAACTCCTGCCAGATGGAGCTGGCACACCGTGCAATTTTGACCCATCCAGTACGCAGCCTGCGGTGGATGCGCATATCGGTGGCGTATGTATCGAAAATGGTTCTCGCCAGAGCCGTGTGGATCTTTGTCCTCGTGCTATAGAGGAACGGTACCTCCAGACTTTAATGCCAACAACAAGGCAAGTAATGCAGCTTGTGGAATATCATGAGGCATACTTATCCTGGTTTCATGGCTGTGTCCATGGTCCGACATTTCGGATGGAGCTTAATAGAGCCGTGCAGGCCTCTGATGGTCTCCACTTGAAAGGCCTGGATCTTCGGTGGTGTGCGCTTCTCTTTTCTATCCTGACAGCAAGTCTAACGTGCGCGAGCGACTCTGTGGCGCACGCATGGGGCTTTCCCAAGGCTCAGAAACGTCTATTGAGCAAGAAGTGGTACGAAGCGACGATTTCATGTTTGCATTTTGGGGACTATACCTCGAAACCCCATGTATATTCTATTCAGGCGATCCAAGTATTGACAAAGTCTGCCCATGCCATCGGATTTTCAAATCAACAATCTATCATGTTCGGCGCCGCACTTAGAATAGCTCAGAATCTAGGTTTGCACCGATTAGCGGACGATCCTGAGTTGGATGATTTCGCTCTCGAATGCACTAGCACGGCGCAGTCTCGAAGGGATCTACTGGTTGAAAGAGAGACCGGGAGGAGGATTTGGACTCTACTATGTATTCAGGACTGGATGTCAATCCCGTCGTCTGACACGTACCTCATCAACATGCGGCATTTCACAACAACTAGGCCTCATAGAGTCAACGATGAAACCATGATGCTGGTCGGGGACGAAGTGCCGCTCGCAAGGGATATACGCAACTGGTTTTACGACATTGCGTTACTAATGGCCGAGTTTCACGACTCCATTACAAGCTTGGTTGATGACGGAGCGAAGTACGAGCAAGTTTTGAAATACGATTTAAGACTTCGCGCACTTGGAGTGGGATCATTGCCTCAATATCTCTTCACTGAAGCCGCTGAAGCCTCATGCCCTCACTGGCTTCGGTGGGCCAAAGGGGTTGCCAGTATCATCCATGCCCACAAGATCATAATAATCCATCGTATCTTTTTGGGCAAGAGCTTCACAGACCCAAGATTTGCTTATACTAGGTGGGCGTCTATTGCGGCGTCAAAGTCAATTTTGCGTGAAATCGAAGTCGCTTCTGCTGACGAGGAAAGACCCGCATTTTGGAACGATCAGGTATGAGAAGACCTGTCTGTGCTATAGCGTCTACCCAGCAAGAAGGAAGATTCCACATTTCGCTAACAGTTCCCACAGGCCCACATGGTTGGCGCAGCCATTACCCTCTGTTTTGATCTACGTCACCGTTCGGAAGCTGAGCCAGAATTTGCGGAACACCGGAAGTTAGTCGATCACGCAGTCCATCTACTCGGCAGGTATAATGATAGCGAACTCGCCTTGCGCGGGATCCAACTGCTGTCATCGCTGCTCAAAGAAGGCCTGACAAGATCGCGGCCGTCCCAGCACCTTGCTCGCCATGTGAAGGGCACCGAGGGCAACTATCACAGGGGTGGGTACTCGACCTGGCCACTGGAAAACGGTCCGAGCATTGAGGCAATGAGCAACCTCAAGCAACCACAGAGAGAGGGTAACGGCTCACTGTCGACTGCATCAACGGCAGTCTCTGTGCAGGAAGGAATCCAGTCCAACAACATTCCTGCTATCGGAAGTGCTGGTGATTCTGGTGTCCAGAACGTCCAGATACAGTATCCGAACGAATTCGGCTTCACCAGTGCCGAAGGCGATTGTATGAGTACACGAGAGAATGACGCTTCATTAGAGATTTCGTGGCCTGACCTTTTCTCCGAGTACTTTCCTGCGGAGAGCGGGTTTGAGAATGCCTTCCTGGTGGCAGATCTGTTCACATGATACAGAAAAGGTCCAAATTGCAGGATGCTTTACTTGTCTCATCGTCAACAAGAGCCACTTGAGGACATGGCCTTTGCATATACCTGCAAATTGCAGGTGGTCGACTCTCGACTTACTTTTACAAAATGGTCTTTGCATCATGCTGCCCATTTTTCTCAGTCGGAAAAATGTTTCCTGTATCTTGGGCCAATTGGCTCTTGAGAACTGCCAGGCATCCACCGTCGGACCTAAGCATTGAAGGATGTTCGAACTGCTATATCGGTCTACTCTCCAGAGCATAAGGCTCCCAATTCTCCAACATGCTCAGCACCAACGCCTAATCGAGTTGAGTGACGAAGGGTTTCCCGGAATTTATCCGCAGAATATTTCCTCTTCCGCCTTTAACAAGAACTCGTATGGCAGGGACGGCAGTGAAAAGCCACAGCAGCAAGACCCGAAAACCGACCGTTGGAGGCTCGGTAAACCGTACAGATGCCAGAAAGTGTCATCTCGTATCGTCGCTTTGCCCCATGTTTGCGGGTGAGCAGTGGCGCCCAGTGCGCATAGATGCGGAAATCATGGGCCTTAGGGTTTGTTTAATCTAGCGGGATCAGATCAACCTCTCGTCCGACGACACATATCGTTGCCGCGCTTTGTTACAAACAGCGAAGGATGTAACTGCGGAGTACCGCGGGGCATGCAGGTGCTATGAATAGATGGGGCTTCCTGAGAGCAGCAAACCCCTGATGACCCATTAACTCCTTCGCATCGCTATGATCAAGCGGGCCTTCTCTATGTCTCTCAGAGGTAAGTTGGATGTGATTTCTCCACCTTCACATCCCCCACAACAGTGCGAGCGTTGACAATTAGGTAAGCGGTCGATAAGACGGGTGATTCGTAATCCCGCGTGTTTGCTGGTGGGCCGAACGGGCTTCGAGGCCAGGGGTCGCAGCCCAGCGGTTATCCCGGTTTTTCTTGGTTTCAGATTCTCAGTGCTGACGACGCTGCGGTTGGCGCTCACTACGCCAATTGCGGGAGTGCAAAGCGGCAGCTAAGCAAAACTACTTGTCCTCGCAAGCTCTGAGCCGCTGTCGTCAGCTTGCCAAGGACCCGTGGACGCCGTTTACCCTGCTTGTGCTCCTTAAGAATCTGTGCGGACAATAAATTGAGATGGGCGATGCTCAATCCACGTACCAGCTATGCTCCGCCAAATCTCGCATCTAGTGGAGCATTGGTGGAGATTGTTAGATCTACCGTATCTAGAGTGGTAAAGCCTTCAAATAATTCGCTGCGAACCACTTGTCGTCGGCTGGAACGTGCATGGTTCGTAAATAGATGTGGTTAGGCGAGATAAGGTAGGCTCTCTGAAATGTACTCTGTAGGCCGCTCTACCCGTACCTTTTGTCTTCATGAAACATTTCGTGCAAGCGCCACTTATCAATTTTGTCTAATTATTGTCAAGTTGCATTATTACCTAGGTAGGTAGCTTTGAGATAGCCGTAGCAAGGTACACTACATATTCCTAGGTACCTTTGCGGTGGTAAGATAGTGCCGCCCAACCACTCTTGCCCTCGTATCCGGCCAAGCCAGGCATGATCTCACGACGGGATTCCCTCTCCCTCCCCTCACCACGCCTTTACTCCACCACCACACTTGCACGCTTGTTCAATTTCATTTTGGTCTTGCACCGCTAGTTCTTTGCTTGTCCGTCGATCGTTGCCCGCCCGCAGTAATTCCCACTAGACGCTCGTTCCCGGTCACGGTCGTCTCCGCTAACGACTTGATCGCCCACCATACGTTGAGCCACACATCGGCTTCGCAAATCCTGTAACCACCTTCCCGTCACAACGCCGGACCTCTACGGACTTGTCATCATTGCGGACTCTCTGCTCGCATGACACACGACACTCTGCATTTGTAACACTCGCTGCTAATTGGCACTTGTCTCCCTGCTGTTTGCTATGCCTTCCTTCCTCAAAGACCTCCGGAGGAAATCACGGGCGAGCCTGAGCAAATCTTCCAGCAATGGCTCCAACAAGTCATCCGACAACAACATTCCAACGAGCAAGTCGACCTCTTCGCTGAGTTCGGCCCTGGGTTCGACAACACCACCAAGCACTCTCCCGTCGGAAGTATCGTCTTCGAACTTGCAGCAGACGACCACGCCAACCAACGGAGCCTCTCCTCAAAGGCCCACTCTATCCACCACCCAGAGTAAACGCTACAGCATCAATGTAAGTGATATTACCTCTGAATGCCTGGAGTCATCTGACACACTGTCTGTATTTAGGGGGCTAACGCACCTAATTATAATGGATCACCAAAGTCTTACACCTCAACCTCGCCGCTGGCACCACAAATACTGTCAATATCGGACAATTCATGGGTATTGCAGTCCTTTCTGTTTGGCAACATCACAAACGCTAAGCAATGCCCACGCAGGTACATCAGAAAGTTCTGCTAATTTACGGACAAATTGGCGACCCGGCACAACAAGCACTTGATGGGATTCTGACGGTCTGTCACCATCAAGACACCTTTCCTCCTACCTACTGGCCCGTATGTGATTCGCACTTCAAAGCCCTCGTTCATCTTCAGCCAGGCCCTAATCGGCTACGCCTCGACTACACCTCGCCAAGAACCAGTTCTAACAATGGAACCCCCTCCGCTCATTCAGCTTGGTTCAACATCAACTACCTTCCTCTCAACTCCTCTCCACCTCTCGATCTAGTTATCCTACTTGCAAGAGACTCGCCCGGGACATTCGACGCTGTTCCTGAGCGTAAACAGCGGGAAGGCAATGGGCTTGACACGGCCATACGGAAATTTCGCATGGCCGCCTATCTGTGGCAGGCGTTCACTGGTGAACAAATGAACCGCAACAGTTTTGGGAGGAGGTGTTTTCGATATGAAGAAGAGTGGCAACCGACCACGCTGACCAACCGTGAGCCTGGTCAGATGCGAAACGAGGCCAAGATTCATATCATCAGGACGGACAAAACTGTTGAGGAGCTGAGGGATTTGGATGTTGCACAACAGTACGACCCTGCAAAGAGAAAGGGCGACCTCTTCAGTATTGCATCGGACGCGGTCAGGGCTTACTTTCAGCCAAGGCCGGGTCAGAAGCGTTATGTCTCGGTGTTGTTACTCGATGCCCATTGGGATCCCAATGTGAAAACCATCCGAGGACACGCAGCACTCGGAGGCGGTGGTGGTGAGATACAACTTGCTATCTTCGGCTCCCAAGCTTTGCAGTCGTATCCTTCAAGCATCGAAGAGGTCGTCCCAGCGTTTACTGACTGCACCCGCACAGACACTAATTATGTTGCTAACGACTGCAATGAAGCTGGGAGTAATTGGGAAGCAGCCAACATCGGTATTGGTGCTCATCTACATGAGACCGGACATCTGTTAGGCTGTCCACATCAGGAATACGGCATCATGCTTCGGGACTATGTTCGGTTAAATCGCACATTCATCTGCAGAGAGCCCTATTCGACTAGGACACGGCAGGCTGGACAGAGGCTTTGCCTGCCCAAAGACGAGTGTAGCTGGCACCGACTCGATTGCTTACGCTTCAGATTCCACCCCTGCTTCAGATTACCTAACGATCCACCTCTCAATGCTGACGAGAGCGTCCAAGTCTGGGCCGTAGATAACGGCAACGTCCTGGCCACAGCAGCAACAGGCATAGCGTTCATTGAGATATACGGTGAAGGTGACGATGTCTGCAAAGCACACTTTGAGTATATCGAAGGTTTCATCGGTGTCTCAACCGGACCGCCTCGACAAATCCTACTCACGGAAGCGGAGCTTCGAGCTCGTCTACCAGAGAACAAACGCAACGGCCGCATACGGCTCGAGATACATTCTGTTGGTCAGGGAAAGCATGTCGTGGAAGACTTTTCTCAGCTGAACAACAAGACGTCGCGGATAAAGCTCCCTGACGGCCGCTGGGGCTTCCGAGGCAGCAAACTCGGCTTCTCCCAACTGGAGGGAAGCGTGCCACAAGAAGTCGTTCTGGAAAGCGCATATATCCAGACCAAGCTCCTCACGTCAATTAGAGTCTATCACGGTTTTGCACTTGACGGCGTCGAATTTGTTTACGAAGATCGGACCAGTCAGCTTTTTGGGAAGAGAGGAGGCAAGCCGGGCGGCAGTGAATTCAGCCTTGACACCAGGAGAGGGGAGGTCTTGATGGGTTTCTACCTCAGAGCTGGGCTCTGGGTAGATGGCATACAGATACTGACAAGCCTGGGGAGGAGGAGCGAGATTTTTGGTAATCCAAATGGTGGATTTGGGTGAGTAGGATCTCATGGGCATCGTGAGATGCGAGCTGACATTGGCGTGTAGGCATACCTTGATACCGCCTCGCGGTTATAGCATTGCAGGCGTTTCGGGCTCTCACGGTGCGTGGGTGGACGGCTTTTCATTGATAATCACACGATGACCTGGTGGAAATTCAGTGAGGATTCGAGCGAAACCATCCTTCGCTAGACGAGGATCAAGTTCAGTCCGGCAGTAATAAGCAAGATCTCGAAGCAGAAATGGCAGGCGGATGACAAGGTCGAGAGCAGCAATAATAAGCATACAACCGGTGCGCGGGTAATTGGGCGATTCTGATCAGGCAAAGTCATCCATCATTTGCAGGCGGCATTTAGGGGCTTCGTTGTTCTGTACCAGGGTTTGGTATCGTCCGTTTCAAGTTGTTGGGGGCTTTTGAGAAGTTGGGACCCGTTGAGGAAGCTCTTGGCTTGAGCTTCCACATTCACTCGTTTTCTACAATAATACCATGTGTTTGTGTCTTTTGAGCCCGGAAGCGGGAAGGCAACGGTTGTGGATTCCGACTTTGTACAGAAACATCACGGCAGCACGGCAGCAGGTTACATAGATACGCTGCACGCTATCACATTCTCTCTCTCTCGAAGCATTAAAGAGGGCCGAGAGCGTTAATGCTTTGCTCCAGCTAATTTTACCCCTCTTCTTCGTTCTTTCTTATCCTTTCCTGCTTTGGTCTACTTCCTGAATAAGAGATGCTTTTAGCACCTACCTCTCCACGTTCAACGGCTTATAGGAGGATACTCGCTTGCTTGCTTGCTGTATGCAAGAAATTTCTTGGCTTTGCTCCATGGAAACGTGGTATGTTAAATTCTGGCACGATGATGGCATCGAGTGGTTTCTTCCTTTTCGTCACAAGGAAAAATAGAAAACTAGTCGAGTACTGTTGCACACGGCACCTCTCGTTCTACAAACCGTAATTTATCCAATCTGTTCGTATTCACACGCTTACAGCGAACTCGCTCTCCTACTCTTCTGTATATATGAATGGAAAATCGTGGAGTAAAACAAGACAGTCACATTTCGTCAATTCATGGCTCTCACCGGTGGGCCGACGCTAACATTGCTGCCTCTGAGCTTCTGCGGCGATTGTATAGCGGAGTGCATGAATTGGGATTCTTATTACGCTGGCAGATAACATAAGAGGGAAACCCCTCTCTCCGTTGAGCAACGTGTTCAACAGTACCCGCGGGTCATAGGTCCGAAGTTGTGTTTTTTCTTGTCTTGCCACGCTTTCTATAGCTCCCTCAGGAAGCAAAAAAAGATGGCTTACTGGATTATCCAACGACACAAGATTCCTGGATCCCACTTACTAATTGGTCTTCCTCCATCGCTTGCCTTCTGTTTTATATGAGAAGAACCTGCCGTGAAGCTGCATGTCAAGTCTTCTACGAATCTCTCAGCCACTATCAGCGCAAGGTGAGCTAAGGACTGGGTTACACTACCGGGAACACTCTTGCAGTACCATAGAACGACCATCAACCACTCCCCGGTTAGCCGGTATCAGAATTCGGCGCTTTCTTACATCCCTTCAATCACATGAGCGATACTAGAGCCAAGAACCATGTCGCGCTCACCTGGGCAATGCAAGATGACCCTGGAGACTTCGACAAAGCCGCCAGAATGGTCCTGACAGCTACACGCAGAGGAATGACCAGCGAAGAAACAGCCAAGCCTGCGTCGAGAAAATCATACAAATTGAACAGGAAAGAGAGCAGATGATGGAATTCTATACCACGGCTGCAACGGAGACGTGGGCAAGAAAATTGCGGAACGCGTTCGCGGTGAAGATGTTGCCGCGGCGCTGACGCTTGGCCAGAGCACCGTGAATCATGCAACGCGATTCTCGTTGCCTTCTATAGCTTATATGAGTTGTAACAAGGTCCAGCTGCGCAAGAAGCTCAAAGATTCCACCAGCGACGAAGCCTGGCTACGGAAAATCAGGTTATCAGCGATTGGGCCACAGTCCGATCAACCACGCAAGCCGACTTTGTTCAATCTGCCTTCGATGTTAGGAACTGGGGCGTTATCCTGCGCAATGCACAAACTATATCAGCTCCGACGAAAAGGCGGGAAGGAAGGCGGTGTATGAGGCCGGAGTACAAAAGACAGGTCGCCCGTACGACAAGGAGGATTTAACGGCGCAGACAGCGGTAGGGTTGAGGTGTTTTGGCAGGTGGTTGGGATGGGAAATAACTGAGCACTTTCACCGCATTGCTCGCAGGTACTCCATGACATTATCACGTCTTACCTCGAGGTAAATTTTCCGTATCCAGGACCTTCGGTTTACGATTGTGCCAGGCGCCGTCTGGGCTCTAGCTAGATCCAAAGTTCAAGATGGGGAAACGAACCTCGACAGGAAATAGAAATGCGCAGTATGCAATGGCGACGTTTTGCAACAGGACACCGAAGGGTCTTTCGATGGAATCTAGGATCGTGATTCATAGCATTCGTGTTGTAGGTAATTGAGGTGTCCTTCGTCTGTCTTACAAAGTTTAAGTCGGGCGAGGGGCGTCGGGGGCCCTCAGCACCAGATGGATGGATGACTGACCCCAGGAGACTAGCTGTCTTGAGAATATCAAGACCACTTTGACCGGCCGTTTTGAAAGGCGATCCTCAGTCATGAGGGCCTCGGGAGGTTTCCAGTGCTTGCAGATGTCTCATGCCACCTGTGTCACATTACCAATCGCGACCAGATCATTGACAGCTTTGAATGTTGCTCTGCATCTTTTGGTTTTGATGTGCTTGGGGCTGTGCTTGAGGGCTCTGATGCTCTCAGCAAACTTGTTATTTTACATATATATCTACATATCCTTCAATACACAGATCTTTTCCTGGCTTACTGGATTATATTTCTTCGCTGGTTACGTTCTTTCTCCTTATGAACGAAAAAGACTTTTGAATGACTGTGTTTATGGTCGTTTGTCCTTGACCTGAAGCCCTTCAACTCCGTCCGTGTTCGCTCTCTCTGTAGACTCCTTTGTAAATGCTCCTTTGTAAATGCTCCAAGCATAAATCTCCGTCAGGAGCACATGTAGTCCAAATTTTCCCGAAACGCCAAAACATGCAAAGCCAAAGGCTGTTTTGTCAACCACGGAAATAGCAATGTTATGAACGTAAACAGCTCGCTCAAAGGCATGAAGGCGTAGGCGGATCATAAGCAGCTCCAGATGCTCGCTGCTGCAACGAGCAAGCTCCAGCCAGCGAACAGAACCATCGTCGTTCCCGCCCTACTCTTGGCGCTCCCACCTTTGGGTACGTTGCCTGTCGCTGTGCCGCCGAGGTACCAACTCCCGATATCGGTGAGTTTGCCGTCTTGTGTCAGGAAAGCGGCATTTGGTCCGACGTTGGAGACGTCACTGCGAAAGGCGCCGAAGTAGGAGTAGTGCGTTACATAACTAAAGCAACGTCAGTCAGCCGGGCCCATCTTCAAAACATATACCGAGCACTTCGGCAATGGTTCAGCCAGCAAGGGGCGACAAAGACGAGGAAGTGAAAAGTGGGAAACTCACTCCAGCCCATCCAACCAGCTACTACTCATATTATAGAACCCCTGACTCTCCTCCAAACTTCCCCCCGCATCCGCAAACTCCGTCACCCAAATCGTCTTATTAGGATACGTCCCCCTCACCTGCCCAACATGGCTCGCCAGTCCCTCAAAATTCCCATACCAATGCACCGGCACAAAATCAACACTGCACCCGCCATCGCACTCTTTAAAGAAATTCTCCAACCAGTTAAACCCCGTCGGCGCGCCCGTCACGGCCGGCGCCCCCAGCTTGACCCCGAGTTCCTTGAGCGGTTCGATCTGCGCCTTCCACGCCGCGGCCGCGAGATCTGCTGGGATGCCGGACCCGCCGTTGCTCGTGGCGTCCGGCTCGTTGAAGGACAGGACGTGGGAGATGTTGGAGCCGGAGCGGATTTGGGCGCGCACGGAGTCGAGGAAGGGGGTTCCGGTGGTGGAGTCGGAGGCGCCCCAGAGCATGGGCACGAATTGGAGGGAGGAGGTGGAGGTGGAGGAGAGGGCGGGAGCGGGGTCGG
>JAGFMK010000228.1:0-48653 GCA_021030975.1 Lichenothelia convexa
GAGGGGGAGGATGGAAAGTGTGTTGGGGAGGATGAAGGAGAGGGTGAGGGTGCAGCGGAGGATTGATATTACGTCTGTTGCAAGAGGTACGTTGGCTGAGGTAGAGGGAGATGCTGAAGGGGATGAGATTGTCACGGGCGAGGATGCTGTGGTTGCGGTCGAGGGGTCGGCTGTGGATGGTAGTACGGGAAATGTGAAGACGAATGGAAGGGTGAGGAGGGCTAGGAAGCGTGCCGCTGTTGCATCTGGACCGACATCAGCGGAGGAGGAGGATGAGGAGCCGCCGAAAAAGACGAGGAAGGGTGCGAAGAAAGCGAAGAAAGGGCAGCGCAAGGCAAAGGGTGTGACATGAACCAGAGGAAGCCAGATCCTAGCAACGCAGAGTGAACTATCAAAGAGGTCGGACAGCTGTAAGGCAACCTGCCATGGAACGGTTCAATTTGCGGGCTTTCTTTGTGTCAAAGGCTGTCTCCGGTGTGTTGAAAAGAAGAACGACTCCCACATGAGCGTAGCCACGGCTCTGATTCGAAGATTGGATGCCACTGCAACCGCGCTTGTGCAACGGACACCCCTATCCTGTACGAGACTTGGCCGGAAGCGCATTCAGCAGTTTCCAGCATTTGGGAGATGATGTCGAAGACACAGCGCCGCACATAGCAAGGCGAGAAACTCTGATAGAGATCTGGTGGGGGAAGAGTTGATTGATATTACGACACCCTCTGTGTCCATATCCCAGCACGGTACAGGAGAGAGTGTGTGTGGACACGATTTCAAGGGTTGAGATTACTCATTAGAAATCTACGTGATACACGCAGATCTATAAGCTAAACAATGTGTGATTATCAAAACCCCTCAACCTTGCCAAGGTTCAAGGAGTTCAGCTCCATCTTGCTCTCGATTAACGTATCTTGCATTATCCCGTCCGGGAAGCCGACGCACGCCTCGCTTCTCTCACAACTCTGTCCTCTATCCTTTTTCTTTCTTTGTGCTTTCAATCGTTTACAGATTCTTAAGAATACCCGGCTCGATCTTCTCCAACTTCACACTCAACTCCTTCCACACCGTATCCTGCAGTCTCTTCCCCTCCTGACTCGTCACCAACGGCGCCGGCGGCTTGACTTCACAATCCGTGAGATACTGCCCATGGCTATCTGCACCCGCCAGCGCCGCATGCACCAGCGTCCTACTCCCGACTTCAGTACTCCTCGCCAGCAGCGCCTTCGTCAGCCAGAATCCCCAGTTGTCCTTCATCTCGCGCGACAACTCCGAGTGGCAGAGGCCCGGGTTGAGGAAGTTGATGATGACGGGATAGGGCGGGCAGGGGTGCGACGCGGCGATGGCGCGCACGGCGAAGACTTCGAGGAGTTTGGAGACGTAGTAGCGATCGTCCATGTTCGCGAGCTTGGGGTTGGAGAGGGCGTCGAAGAGGGGTGTGGAGGAATCTGCAGAGGAGAGGGAGATGTGGTGCCGCTCGGGGAAGGTGGTGAAGAAGTGCACTTCCGAGGACACGATGACCAGGTGCGGACGGATGCCGAACTTCTTCGCGGATTCCTTCAGCTTCGGGATGAGCAGCAGCGCGAGAAGGAAGGTAGAGACGACATTGGTGGTAATGCTGCTCTCGTCCCCCTCGAACGTCGTAAACTTCCGCGTCACGATCCCCGCGTTCTCCACCACCGCGTCGATGCGGTCCAACTCGTCGGCGCAGCGCTTCGCGAACGCTTTGACGTTGGCGTAGGAGGAGAGGTCTAGCTGCCAGACTTGCACGACGCCTTTCCGGCCCGTGGAGCGCTCGATGTCGCGAGCGGCGGCTTCGCCCTTGTCGAGGGAGCGGCAGGCGAGGATCACGCGGGAGGCGTGTAGACGTACGAAGTGCCGGGCGGCTTCGAAGCCCAGGCCGACGTTGGCGCCGGTTACGATGATAGTTTTGCCGTAGCAGTCGTAGGAGGGGTAGGGGGGTGTCACGAAGAATTGGGAGTAGAGGAAGCTGGGGAGTTTGGCGAGCGCCATGGTGAAGGGTTGTGTAGTCAAGGCGGGGTGTGTGGGAGAGGTTTGGGTTAGGATCAGATAGATTGGTAGAGAGGACTGGACGTAGAACAGTGGTAGGAAGTGAGGAGAGGGGAAGGAGTGTTAGAGGTTGCTCTGGTGGAGAGTCGACAGCTTAAATAGTAAGGTATCAATAGCTAGTAGATCGGACGGAGTTAGCAGCAGACGATTGTCGGGGTAGCTGCCCATCTGTCCGGCATACAGTACGTAGCCTAACGGAGCACTTGCGGAGATAATTTGATCGAAGCTGCGCTTATATCCGAGAATTGCTTGGTCAGGCGGCGCAAGTGTTCCGCCGCCGCGAGAGGCATCAGAAAGTCAAGATTAACTTCTCTACACAGTTTTGCAAGCATACCTAAAGAGATATGTATCCTACAATTCAAGAGCCTGGGATCGGTAGATCCGTTATTCTAGCTGTTCCACAGGCAGCAGCAAATACGCTCCTCGAGCCATGCAATGAGAAAGAAGCCCCAATCGTCTCTATCTCGTTTCCACGCAATCAGCACAACCAGTTGATCTTCACAAACAACATCGTTTGCTCAGCTTCAGCGTCTTGTGCAGAGGTGCCTTCTCTCCTAGAATTCCGTCTCCCGTTCTGCTTATCTACAAAACCCGACAAAGCACCTTCTGCCGCCCCACTGCCGTTACTGATATTATTGCTCATTTCCCTCTAACCAGAGTTTTTGTTAACTACATACTAGGGACTATCGTCCTCAGAAGCTACTCTGGAATTTTTCATTCTCCTCAGCGAAAAGGCGATGCTCTGTCAGTAAGATATGAGATCCAGGAGCTGACGGTAGCTGGCTCAGGTTGGTATGCAAAGCCGTCGTTCGCCGAGGACGCAGTACGTTCAGTATCCTCTTTAAATATACGGCATGTTAAAACAATTGCTCCACTCCAAAATGCGTTATCTGAAAGGATCCTAAGCCTTCCGCATGTTGAAAAGATGTCACAAGTAGAGTCAATCTGCAGCCAAACGTTGGAAATTGTGGTATAAACTCATATTTAGAACATTTGGCGGAAGATGAGACCGTCACAGAACGAATATGAAATTTGAACGCTCCATTTAAGTAGGGTCAAGGAAAAATTCCTCGGGGGGTTACCAGGCTAATAAGCTTTCCATTTTTGCCCTGTGAGAATGATTTTACACTGGCATCAGATTTACGGGGTTTTACACGGCTATCACTGGGCTGGAGGTCGCCCGAAGCTCAGATTGACGATGTGAGCCGGAGCTGCCCCTGCGATCGCCACTCACATCCCGTTTGAAGCCCTTCGTGCTGGTGATGAAGGCACTGAAGGGCTCCCGGTAAAATTTTCCTTGAGCTCTGGTAACAAGCATTTGCTTGAATGGTCTGCCTGGCTTTAATGGCCACGTGACAGTTGGACCTGTCGATGCACAGGAGCCGCCTTGCGATCATAATTGTCAACAGCATCGTGATGGACTATCGCTCCGTCGATCCAAGTTTGGAGAAGACGGGGCACTGCTTCGTTGACCCTGCTAGCCGCATACAGCTGTAGGTAGAAAGTAGAGATGCAGAATTGCGGACGAGATGCGTCCACAAAAGTCGTTTCTTAATAACTACACGATGCTCCGCGACCACCCGCCTGAACCTGATGTGCGAGACCAACATAGTGAATGTGGGGAAGCCAAACCTTCACGCTCAAAAACAACGGAAAGAAATCAATGAATCAAATTTGCAAAAGTGCTTACCAATGATCCCTCTCGTTTTTAACACGGAGATTTGTTATAATTCCACCATTCAAACACATTGGCTGTTACTGGATGTTTTGCGGTTCCCAAACATGCAGCATAGCTCGCTGCACTTGCAAATCCGTTACGTTTCAAGAAGGGATATATGATAAACTTGGCTGCTTGATTGGCGTCCACAACTGTCCTGATCCAGTGTGTGCAGTGGTAGGCAGGTAACATTAGTTGCATGATACTTTTGCATCATTGTGGAACGACCCTTGAAGCCCACGGTGGTGGTTTTGTGAGAAGTAAGTAAGTGCAAGCAGAGCTAAAGCTTGTAAGAATGCGGCTCTCGAATCAAATGCGGTTTTGTAATTCGGAGAAAAAGCCCCAAGAGGCTAATAGTTTTGCGCGGGTTTGCAAAATTCCACTGCTGTCCGAGTATCTTGGTTCCCTACCCTGGTGCTATTAGTTTCCTAGCGGAATGCTAGCTCAACTCGTTTTGATGTCTCTTAAGAGCCATGGCAGCCGCGTACATAGCGCAATACACCGTAGTTGAAGGAGCTCCCTAAGAAAAGCATGTATAGTAGATACGTCTTGAATGCGCTGTTCTTGCTGACAATATACCAATCTGGGTGGTAGACGTATGCATTCCTAGGCAAGCCGCAATCGTGATTTCCAGTGAAGCTGTAATACAGGTACGCCTGTGGTGAAGCTCTACTCGACGGGAGCATCCTTTCCACTATGAGGTTGACGACTGAGAGCAATGATGGCGTACGCGTTTTTAGGTTTTGGCAGAGATCCTGCCTTGGTATTGAACCATCACGCTCTGATCTCTAAGCCCCTCTCTTCATCATTCCATGACCAGCAAACTTCCGATGAATAACACTACAGCAAGTACGAAGGCCTTGAAAGGTCACCGTCAAACGTATATTTATGACTTGAGGGCACTTGAAGTGATGCCGTCCTACAAGTACTAAACTCGTTCCGTACAATGTTGCTTAAGGTAGCTGGGAGGTAGTTTGCAATTCGGCTAGGTATAAAAGCCAAACGCTTGAGCGTTCGAGACAGTCGAGAGCACGTGCACGTGCGTCACTCGCGGTCACGAGTTGTTCCGGCCTTTGTGCCCCTCAGTACAAACAGTCAGGGACTCGGGGACTTTGACTCATTCCAAAAATACAACTGTTAGCTCACACCGACTTCTTACATTGCTTCCAGCACCCATTAAGCCTCCTGTCACTCTCATTCATAGAGAAGACATCTTCGTCGATACGCCTAATACCATCGTTTTAGATCACGATGTCTCCTTCCGACACAGCTCTTCACCTCAAACAGGATGTTAGCGACGATGTGCGAGGTACGTTTGAAGCCAAGCCGTCAGCTGCTTGTGGTGCATTTGACTAACATTGAACCTTGATAGTCTTGGGCTACGATCCTCTGATACCACCTCAATTACTCTCCTCCGAAATACCCGCACCGCAGCAAGCTCTTCAGACGGTTCTGCAAGGTCGCAAAGAGGCCATTCAGATTATAAAGCAACAAGATGATCGACTACTGGTAATCTGCGGGCCATGCTCTATCCACGATCCTCCAGCGGCCGTGGAGTACTGCCAGCGAATCAAAACCTTAGCCGATAAGCTAAACCAAGACCTGTGCATCATAATGCGGGCGTACCTAGAGAAGCCCAGGACAACCGTTGGCTGGAAGGGTCTGATAAACGATCCAGACATCGATGAGTCCTACCAGATAAACAAGGGCCTGCGTGTGAGCCGACAACTGTTCTGCGACCTCACAAGCCAGGGGATGCCCATTGCGAGCGAAATGCTGGATACGATTTCCCCACAGTTCCTCGCGGACTTAATCTCTCTTGGTGCGATTGGCGCACGCACAACCGAATCACAGCTGCACAGGGAATTAGCATCTGGTCTCTCCTTTCCGATTGGCTTTAAGAATGGCACGGATGGGAGCTTGACCGTCGCCGTTGATGCGATTGGCGCGGCGGCCGCCAAACACCACTTCATGGGTGTCACCAAGCAAGGCCTTGCAGCCATTACTAAGACGGGTGGCAACGAAGATTGCTTTGTGATATTGCGTGGTGGGAACAAAGCAACCAATTATGACAAGGAGAGTGTGAAGGCGACGAGAGAGGCGTTGGCGAAGAAAGATCAAAGACAAGTAATGATGATTGACTGCTCCCACGGTAAACGCGGCACACCCAAGGTTGTCAGCTATTTTTCGGAAATTTACTAATCGGGTGTTCTCAGGCAACTCCCAAAAGAACCACAAGAATCAACCAAAGGTCGCTCAGGTAATTGCCGAGCAAATCCGCGCTGGCGAGGACGGTATAATCGGTGTAATGATCGAGTCCAATATCAATGAGGGCAACCAGAAAGTGCCTCCAGAAGGACCGAGTGGCCTCAAAAAGGGTGTCAGTATCACGGATGCCTGCATTGATTGGGATACAACAGTGGAGGTACTGGAAGGGTTAGCTGATGCTGTGCGGGCAAGAAGGCAAAAGAAGAATGACATGACCAACGGTGTGAATGGAAGGCATTGAACGTGAGTTGATGATCTTAGAAGCCGTTACGATTGAAACGTTTACTGTACCATCTCCGGGGTAGGCGTAAAAGCGGGACAGGTTTCAATCCTACAGCTGTTTCTGTATAGGATATGGTTTTAAAATCGCTGTCTATCGTCAGCACGGAGTGAAGAAAGTTCACTAGTCGTTCTAGCATTCTGCTTTGTACCCCACTGAAAGAACCGAGACACTTCAATCAGGTTCGAGACGAGCTACCCTTCGCGGACCGCCTTTAATTACGTGGGATTCGAGCTCGAATAACCTTCCCAGGCCCGAAGGGTAAGTGCGAAGGCAGAACATCAGACATATCAGCCTTAGAATAATCTGCCCCGTGATACTGACCTTTCTCAAAACTTCCTACTTTCTACATGTCACTCATTAGACATGAATTTCTATGGCAAGTCATGAAGTTCCTAGCTCATAAAGGAAGCTATTCATATTGCACCGTTGGCCGGCGTTTTATGTGCCGCTTGAAGCATATGAGGCTGCTTAGGTATTACTACTTGCCGACGAGTTAGTAGTAGATATAGAGCAGCAGATACAGCTCTTCGCATATCTATCTCGGTCCACGATGGAACCGACCAACTCACTCGACTAACGGCCGTGATCAAACTCACCAGGGGACCTCCAGCCCAACAGCGCCTGTCCAGGAAGTGAGCGTGACCTTCGACACAAATCTTGGACCAAGACGGCCGTCAAACACTTCTCAACCCACTGGCAACCCCCCGAAAGATTTTTCCTTGAGGTCCCATTTGCCCAGAGTGCTCAACGTTTTGTGCAGTGTGAATTTGGACGCTTGTTCACAACCATAGCTTTTCTCGTGCCTGTGAATGAGGGGATGTCACAGTTGAACTGCTGTGCCATTCACACTTCCCGTCGACACATTATCCGCTGATCTTGCGAATTCCCTGCTGCAAACCTTTTTTGCTTCTGCACCATGACAATCTCCCCAAGTAAATAACTCGATGGAGTCTCGTGCGATAGACACGGCATCCCGCCAGAAAAGGTGCATCAGCTGCAAAAGTTTCTCATGGGCCTCAAAAACATACAATTCCCGTTGCTTTTGTCCGAATCGAGAGTCAGCACGACGTCGAATCTTCACATTTACCATAACACCTGCAAGAGGTAGATATGTGAGCAAAGGAATGAATGGCGATGGTGTCAACTTCCCAAACCAGGGCCTGGAGCACAACAACTCCCTCCGTTCCACACGCCCCTCACCTCGACCTGTTGCCGCTCAGGGGTGCCGGCTAAAAACTGCTTGTCCTCTAGTGAATCGAGTTTTATAGGCCGAAGCGCTAGAGGTGCTTCCGTTTCACGGGTGAATAAATGTCTAGTAGACGGGCATATATTCTAAAATATACAATTACCCCCTACTATAAAAATTAAGTAATACAAAGGTGCGGGGTGCGGAGCGTAGGGTGTGTAGTCATGGGGCCCGCGCAAGACAAGTCGAGCCGAGATTGTGCGCCCGCCAGGCTACCATATCCAATAACAAGCTATGACGTTACTTACTCCTCTTCCACTACCATCGTTTAACTCTTAAGAAGAAGTACGTCAAAACGAAGTGCTGCTTCACCTACCTAGGTATCAAAGGTTCCCTATTATAGCAGCCGAAAACGTCAAGAGCATTGATGATTCGATGCTGATCCTGACAGACGGCCTCATCACCGTGCCCTTGAGATTAGTTGCTTCTTGCGTCGGCATTGCCCTGCACTTCACGGCCTGACCTCCGTCCGTCATAGCCAGTATGGCAAGCTTTAAAGACTTCGCTTATCTCCTCCTCCTTTATTACGCTATCGCCGCAGTGCTGGGTATCCTTTGGAAACCAGGGTACTACTCTGACGGTCGGCGCACTGGGATAAAGGCAATCTATACAATCACCATACTCCTCGGTATTAATTCGCTAATGCTCGCGTGGCCGCGTCAATCTTTCACCTATGGAGAGTTATCTGAGACAACATATCTCAATCTATTCCTGGCTGGGCTGTTGTGCTACATGGTCCTTCTCGGGATCCTCGTGCTTGGCTTGACGGCGTATGCTGTGCATTATGCCGTGTCAAAGCTTAGGCAGGGATTGGAAAGGAGAGAAACAAGGAGAAAAACCGAGCCGGGAAAAGAGAAATCATTGGAGAGCGAACAGGGTCTACGACTAAATAAGGTTGACTAGGAGGAGGTGTAACAAACAGACAAAATAGAGGAAGCGTGTACTAGGATCCCGGAAGACCAGGCGTATTACATTGCCTGGTCTCTTCGGTCACTATCAGAGCAAAAAACGAAAGCTCTCGGTATCAGAGGCTGTCGAGATAAGATTCCGAGAGCAGTGTTTCCTTTCTATTGCCTTGCGTAGCACGTATAACCCAGCCCTCTCCGAGAGCATTGCAACGGCGCCGTCCGCTGGCCAGAAACATATTGCCGGCAACATGTCGCCGACAACACTCCAGCGCATGGAGTAAAAAGCGGGCAAAGAAGCGCCCTTCGGCAATTGCACATGCAGCACGCGAGCGTAGTCTGCATGTAAAGCGTCTCAAAGCGCTCCTGCAGCGATCTCCCACCTGCTATAGTGCATGTCCATGGAACCTTCTGACCCACAGAAGCAACGCCTTGATCTCTGATTCCCCAGTAAATGATCGAATGCCACGATCTGAGTTTATGAGATTTCGTACTGTCTAAAAGAAGCGCTTCAGGCTGCCTTTGCCCCTTCGTCAATGTATACTCCGCTGTGATGAAAAGTGCAGTTGCAGAAGCAAGATGATTAGGCACAACTAAAGCCATGCTCAATGTGAAAGTCTCTGACTAAGACTCAATATCCGTATTATGGTAAACTCCTCCAAGTCACCTTACCTCCAGCCGAGCTTATAACTCTGTTGCCAGCCGGTGCTCATTGTCACTAACTAGTGGCTTAGTGAGTAAAAGCCGACAGCGGGCACTGGCCCGCATAGAAGACCTGGCAATTATCCTCCATCCCCAAAGTCTGGTAATCATTAACGTGGTAGATAACTTGCTATTTATCAGCTCCTGTTGCAGTTATGTATAGCGTCTTCATCTTACTATTATTAAGACCTATATAGATAGAAGTTAGTCATCGAGAAAAGACACAAATACGGAGTATCCTGTACAAACTTACTGATCGCTGGAGCACTATATCCGTGGTAACTGGAGCTATTTCTATATATATATAGAAATGTGGCTCATAGTGCCGTAACCTATCGTATACCAGTAACTAGCTCGTTGAGGCAAATCTCGAGTGTTAGGCTGTTCGTGAAGATATATACGTTCATGGTGTAGAAACTCGGCGCTCCTACGAGGTTGACGAGCTGGGGATGCCAAACGGAGTAGTTGCTAGGATAAACGTTATTGGGGTTTATGCTAGGATTCTTCCTACCCTATCTAATAATACTAATAATATCTACTAATATATAGATTTTAATAATAAGTACTATAAGTAAAGGGCTCCTTATAAGTATAATCCTATAGCGGAAGGCGCTATTAAATTTCAGGCTCCTTTAGAGAAGGCCTATAACTTAAATATAGTCCGGCTCGGGTTGCTCTCAGTAGTCGCATCCCACCCGAAGCACCCTTTGTCCCCTATTTTCCGTCGTTTACAGCATTATGCGGTCGCTACCTTCAAGAAGTCACCATTGCTTTCAATTTTTCATGGAGTCTACTGGCTCCGGCTCTCACCGTTACATCCCTCCGAGCTGCAAGAAGATTAACACGTCGCTTGCTCGTCCACGAAGACGGCGGTAAGCAACCTGGTTCAGGACGATTTCCAAAAATTGCTCTCGATGCGCAGCGGCTACGCACGTGTACCCCGTCGAACTTGAAGACCCTTCCTGTAGCGCTCTGGTGAGGTGCTAAAACAGCGATCTCTGACAGTAGCTCCGGATATGGCAGCGCTTGGCACTTCATGGCTAGCCAGTTTTACTAGAAGTATCTCGTATGAAGTAGTGTGCAAAGTCTGTATGCTTTGGCTTGGAGGGCGTACAGGTGCAGGGGTGCATCCATCACGCTGGCTGAGGGCCAAAGGTATGGGGGTGGGGGGACCGCCGCGCCCGACACTGTTTCTCTCCCTTTTCTTCCTTCATTTAACTTCCTCTTTGCTCACTCACTTCCATCCTCGATCGCCATGAGCCCTGATGTACTCTCTCCAAGGCCCTTAAGGCCTCACAAACGACCTCTTTCAGACATCGATCCTGGGTGTGGGCCTGCGAGCAAGCACCCTCGGCTGTCGCCATTTCCATCGTCAACTTCGTCAATCAAAGACGAGCTCTCGAAAGCCCCATACTCAAGCCGATGCCCGAGTAGTGCTTCGTCACGGCCAAAGTCTGCGAGCAAGCGAGCTCTTGAAGACCTCAATCCTGATTGCGCGCCTCCGAACAAGCACCGTCGACTACAGTCGTCAAGTCCCACGCCAACCGACGACCAGCTCTCCAAAGTCCCTCGCTCGACCAGTGCTCCGCCGTGGCCAAGTTCCGCGGAGCGAGCCCTTGGGGATTTCGTTCCTGTTTGCGTGCCTGCGAGCAAGCACCGCCGCCTACAGTCCTCGATTGACTCGCCAGTCCACGCCTGGCTCTTCGAAAACTCTAGCCCAAACCCTCACCCAATAAGTCCCCCAAGCACTCGCTCGGAGAGTTGTCCAGCTGCCGTTGACACCTGCATATACACTCCCGCGCCGCTGGCAACCATCAAGCAGATGTCGCAACAACAGTATGCAGAGAGTTTGGGGCCAGGCTCGGCCGCCTCTCAAAGTTCAAGGCCTGGTCCATCACACCCCTTATATCGGGGGACGCTCTACAACAACTACGTCATCATGGACTATTCAGGAAGGAAGATCCCAAAAGAGCTCAGGGAATACGTGAATACACAAATTCTAAAGCAGCGGGAGTCTCCACAGCTGGAAGACGACTCTGTGTCCAAAGTGATAGAAACGGCGGAGGAGCTCGCAGACAGTACTGAAGGCCCAACGTCGAAGCTCATAAGGACAGCCATGTTTCCTCTTGAACGCTTTGGCATTGGGGAAGGAGGTAACGCCCCGTGGAATACTGCCGCGTTGCCAAATAATCCCAAATATGATTATGATCTTTCTGCGCCAAAGCCCGATGTTTATCTCGGATATCCCAATAACCAAAGATCCGGCTGGTCATACGCACAATCCAATGTTATTAATCATCCAATAGCACGACCTTACACGCAACCAGCGAGAGGTAATACGTTTCCATTTTTAATGATCGAGATGAAGTCAGAAGCTGCTGGAGGAACATTATATGTAGCCGAAAATCAGGCTGCAGGCAGTGGTTCTCACTCCGTCAACGCATTGCTATGGCTTCTGAAAGAGGCCGGTCTCTCTGACGGTTATTCGGTGAAGGACAAAGTCGCTTTTACGGTTACTGTGTCCCACAGAGAGGCCATATTCTACATACATTGGTATGCCGCAGACGACCATCGTTTCTACATGTCCTATCTCAAGTCTTACTCGTCCATGGTGCCTGAAGACATCCGAGCGTGCAACAATACGGTTAAGAACATTGTAGACAATGGTCTTGGGGCTCGAAAAACGATCATCGGCAATGCTCTTAAAGCGCTGTTTCCTTTCCCAGGACATTGGAAGCATTGTCGACCTGCTAGTACCGCCCCATTGACTCCTGGCACTTCATCCACTGAAGACGCAAGACCCATCAAGTGTCAGCGGCGAAGGTAGAAGGAAGTGGTTAGGTCATCAATTTAGCTTGTACTTTTCCTCCTCTTTATCAGCTTGTGGTAGTTTAAGACTAAGCTCCTTGCAAACCACTCAATGATGAAAGGGCGTAGCCCAGCATCAAAGCTCGCTCAAGGAGACTGTGTTGTTGGTTTCGGATGAATCGACCACCTCAGAACTCGCAGATCAGAGGATAACGTGGGAGGTTTCAATCCAGATGGAACACTGAATCTTGACGCAAGTACCGTTTATGGACATTTTGAAAGTTTTAGGGAGAATATGTACATCTTGCGTCCTATACTTGCCCAGAGGGGGCATCAAAAGGATGATTGACGTTTATAAGCGCTACAGCGGGTACAATGGCGTTGGCTGGGACGACATTCGCCATGTCTCGATCCGGTGCGGCCGGTGATATCAAGCAAGACTCTTGCTCTGTGCTTTACAACCGTCCTAAAGGGAAGCGCTCGATAGGTACTATATCAGCCGAAACAGGGGACCTGCCAAGTTTACCTAGCAAATTGTCAACGGAAACGTCCATCAGTAATGCCATTTGGTGCGTCCGATGCTCTGGTTATTCTGAGTGTGAAATGGATAAAGGCTGTCTCCTTTGCTACGAAGATTGCTTTGGGACTACGCCGAAGTCGCAATATTGTGGCTGGGTGAGCTGCACCCCACGCCACATCCACTCTGCAATTATCCATCACATGTCGATGCATGTAATTGAAATGATGCTGTGGCCGCAGCGTACTTAATTGGCAATATTCAAACCTGGGCCACTGCTGGACGTACCTCGAGAGGGACCGCCAGAAGACCTGCCGCTGGAAGGGGAAGAAGTAATGGAAGAAGCGCCCACCAGATAGTGCTGGAGATGAGGCACTATCAGTTGGTCTTCAGGAAGGTGCACCGCCCGCTGGGCCACTGCCGGAGGGCGCACCGGTGAACGAGGGGCTACCTGAAGGTGCAGCACCGGAGGGCGCACCGGAGGGCGCACCATTGGAAGAGCTGTCAGATTGGCCGTTACGACGAGCTGGCGGATGCCCAGAGGGGTTGGCACCGGAAGATGAAGACACTCCTCTATTGTGATTTCTCAAGGCAACCGCGTTCTTGTTCCAAAGTATCGAGTCCACTTCGTTGTACGTCATATACAGCAGAGGGAACTCACGGTACTTGGCCATGGTAGCATCCATCCGGCCAGCCGCATACACAAACTGCGGCCCTATCAAGCCCGCATCGGTCTCCTGCTGCATGGCGACGTAGGAATGGTAGCTGTGAGTCACAGCCGGCTCGCCAGCCGGCCGACCAGAGCCGTCACCGGCCATCCACTTGTAGAAAACGCAACCTCCTGGCGGAACCGCCTCCGCCTCGAGGCGAAACAGACCCTTGGCCGGGCGCTGAGTCGTTGGGATAGACGCCACCTTCGCTGTGAATCGGAGTCAGCTAGTTCGAGAGCGGGGACCTGCACGTGATCGGAAAGATTGATTTACCTGTATTTGTTATACGACAAGCCCATGGAATGCGTAGTGGCGTAGTTCTGGGAAAGGCGATTGAGCAAACATGATCTCTGTCAAGTCGCCAACCTCGGAACGAAGGGTTGGACCTTGAGTTCCCTGCCATGGGGTGGCTGCGGCGACTGTTGAGTGGAAGTGGCATCGGTGTATCCTCGATACAGGGCTTTCAGCTAGATCGTGCCGTACTCGAGGACGCCGGCCATCTTGGCCCGTTCCGACATGTTCAGAGGCGGACGCACCTAGTTGGGCTTGAGCAAAGGCACAGAGCTCTGCCGCCAAGACTACAACTAACACCGCGCCAGTTGTCCCAACCTGTGGGTGTGTAGTTCCATTCGACTTTCCTTAGCGGCGATATAGTACCGGCGAACACTGCCGTTCCAGTGGAAGTTGGAAGGAGTAGGACTCGGGTGAATCAGCTCTGGGTTTGACATGATGTACGAGGATCGCTGCTGCGGCCAGGGGCGAAGACAAGAAAGAGAGGCTAGAGGTTGGCGCAGCATGTTTGAACTGGAAGGAAACGCTGCTCTATTGAATGGGTGTTTTGAGAGCTTCATCACAGCTTATGAATAGGGTCATTCTGTCTCCAAGCCAAAAGACGAATTGCTAAGCAGTGACATCGTCGTCGAACGGCACTGCTCACGGCAGAAAAGCCTAAAGCTCACTTGCATGGGTTTTGGGTCTATAAACTGCACTTCCGGCAAAAACATGCCGACTTAGGCACGCGTCTTCATGTACCGAGTACAATGGAGGCTCCCAAGGACGATTGTGTAAGGAGGTTGAAGAAGGGTCTTGCTCAGCTTAAGCTTTTCTTCTTCGGCCTGGGTGACCAGCACCAATGCGACGCATAGCATGGAGGGGCACCAATTTTCCACAGCTGGTGACACAGAAATGTTTCGAAGAATGTTCTTGCCGTCGAGATGTAGCCAAGAATTCAGCATTATGATTATGATGATGGTTGTCCCAAAGATGATTGGCAGGTTGTCGTGCACTTTTTCGGTCTCCAGATCTGCGTGTCGTTGGAGCATATCCCCACTGCGATGCCGATAAGCGGGCCATGGCGCACGAAAGTCCCACTGACCCTTGGACCCTGACGGGCCGTTTCCCCAGAGCACTCGTGGGATCAGGCACATTACGTTCGATCGATTCCTATTCGCCAGTTCTCGATACAGGAACTAAAACTCTTTCGTGTTCATTACAGAGTATTAATAGGCTACATATAGAAAACTATCTCATAAGCGACCTTATACTACTATAGGATACTATTTCTAGCTTATCTATATAAATAAAGTATACTATATCTAAGTAAGATATTATTCTATCAAATAGACCTACCTTAGTAAGTAATTATATTTATCGGCAACGGCTAATACACTGATAGAGGCATTACTAGCTTGGTAATCGCAGTTGAAGCTGCCACTTTCATCAGAATATACCGGCGCGTGCTCTTCACTTATCAGACTTGGCTTTTTCTCGCCTAACTTATTGTCGAAGTTTGTAGCAAGTTGGGTAGATAAGCGAAAGGATTGCCGAGGCTATGAAGATATAGGTCGTAGGCTCCCCTCGAGCTGGCAGATAGCTGAAAGACATCTGACTAGCATCAACATTCACTCCTCCCGTCGGATTCACGAGATGGAACAAGCTCCACCACTCCACTATGCCGTCGTTATCTTTCCCGGCTTCCAACTCCTCGATTTGGCCGGACCGCTCGACATACTAAACCTCCTCACCTTCTCCCCTAATCATCAGCATCTCACGCTGAGCCTGCTGTCCTCTACCATCGACCCCGTTCCCACCAAAGTCCCGAATCTTGCCAACTACAGCCCACACTTCAGCCAATCTCTGCTGCCGACCTCCACCTACGATGATTACCTCGCCTCCGACGCCCGCCCCGACGTTGTCTTCATCCCTGGCGGCATCGGCACTCGGGAACCGCCTCATAATGCCGACGGTGCCATCCGCTTTGTCCGTGCGATTGCGCCCAGGGTCCGCTGCGCAATCATAAGCGTCTGCACCGGCTCAGACCTCCTCGCTTCGACCGGCCTGCTCGAAAATCGCACCGCCACGACGAACTTTGCCCGCTTTGACTACGTCACTGCTAAGCATAGCGCTCGGAAGATAGAATGGCTACCAAAGGTGCGCTGGGTAAAAGACGACACGGTCAAGGACGGTGTAGAAATCTGGACGTCCGCTGGTGTGAGCGCGGGAATCGATGTCATGTTGGCATTTGTTGCGGAGAAGTATGGAAGGGAAATAGCGAAGAGGCTTGCGAGGGGTTTGGAGTACGATTGGAAGGAGCTGAGTAGTGGAGAGGTGGATGAAATGTACGAAAGGTTTGAGAAGGAAATTGAGGAGGCGGCTGGGAAGAAGTAGATGTGCACAGAAAAGATACGAATCAAGCAGATAAGAGTGAATTGGCCACATGGAGTTTGTAACTTGAGAAAGAGTGTCTAAGGCTGGACTTTCAAATTCCGTCGCTCAGTGGTAAGGCATCTAGGAAATAAGCTATGAAGATCTATGCTGAAAGGTTATGGAACCGGAACCTCTAACTCACGATCAGGCCCTCTCACTCACGGTCAGGCCCTCTTACTCACGGTCAGGGTGTAGCATTCGTTGAAAATTCTCCCTCTTCCATCCTAAGTAGAGCTTTTGTTCAGCTTCAAGCTCTCTGTACCTACTCTAAAGCATGAATCGTCAGATCTTGTTTCATGCGGCCTTTTAAGACGACTTTCCGGTCCCTTCATCACACTTACGACGGCGAGACGGCATGAGCAAACGGCACAAGGAGACCATCTAGCCTGAGGGCAGACAAATTTCCGCTGGGAACAAGTGCACCCTCCTTTGTCGTTTGGAAGACGCGACTAAACGTATGGGGCCGGTCAGCAACCAGGGGCAAGTGAGTTTACGCTTCGGTTTGCGAACGACAAAGTCCAAAAACGCAAGTCATGGACTCTCAGACTAGACCAGCCAAGCAGACAATCATTCACTGCGGATCCCGTTCCGTCTCGGCCTTCTCATTAATCGCCATGTCCGCATCTTTCCTCCCTTTGTCAATGTCCACCGAGATATAGAATGCCGAGGCGGCACACATCAGGATGGTGTTAGCCATAATGGGGAATCTGAGATTGTGTGTGCGATTTTGGATGACGCCCTGGACCAACGGGTTAATCCATCCAGTGGCCAGATCCAATGTGATTTCCAGGCCAAAGAATTGCGCTTCCCTTCCTTTCGGCAGCATGGATGCGTACAGCATGCGATTCAGTGAGCGCAACGCGCTGGTAGTGCTGGTGAAGAACACCAGCTCCACCCAGAACTCAGCCCGATGCTTGTAGCCGATCGTGACATGGTTGCTGATGCCGATCGCTCCCCACAAAAGACAGCATATGTTGACCCCGAGAAAGATGTACGCCCAGGTCTTGACCTTGACCTTGATTTTCGGAAAGGCGAACATCCAAGAGAGGCTACCTATACAGGCGAAGACGAGGGCCATGAACGCCCACACAGTGTACTCTGCATCCGATGTACCCAGACCGAGTGTTTCTCTGAAGATGAGAGAGATGACCGAATTGTAATTATTGTTGGCGGTATTCCACAGGACCCAGCCAATGCAGAGTTTGAACGCCTCCGGGTATTGCCTGATCGATTTGAGTAACGAGATGACTGCACGTTCATCAGCCTTTCTTCGCTCTTAAACGCTTGAATTGGGATCGGCTCACATCGGCGTATGGGAAGGGTGATCAAGTTTTCTGCTGGTCGCGGCTTGCCGGTGACGGACGGAATCACAAAGCCTGCAATTGTGCCAAAAACTACTGTGAGGGCGCCGGCAATCGTGATGGCAAGGAGAAAGCTACCACGTCAATCAGCCTTCAATCTCAACTAGGCATAGGACGGACATCATATGTTACTTTTGGTAGCCATGAAGCGCGGCTGGGCCGTTGGTGTTGGAAATGATGACACCAATTAAAAGAGCCGTCATGCTCCCAAGATTACCAACTACAAGACCAAGTACGCTAACTCGAGAGCCTCTCTGCATGTATTTGCTCGGCTTTCGCCCTTCCGACTCGTAAAGAGGGTCAATCGCGGCGGAATCATCTCCGAGGGGATGCTGGGAAGGCTTCGATCCAGACGCACGCATGAATAGAGGAATATATGACGCTTCCATTACTCCGTATGCGCCTTGTATGGTCGTCATGAGGGTATAGAGGACCGATATGACAATCAGAACAGAATAGGTCCGGTGGGTTAGAGCGGCGAAAGGAAGAGCCAGCGCCCCAAACGTTACGATCGACACCAGCATCAGACCTTTACGGAAGTCTTTACGTGGAAAACAAGCACTCGTTAGCATCCTGAGGGTACTTCGGGTAACAAAGTCGGGTCGTTCCAAGCAGACGTACTGGAGAAGTCTGCGATGCCGGACAGATAGAGAGTCAAGATGCCCTCGCACGCTCGGGATATGGCTTGGAGATAAAGGCTGCGATACGACGTCCGAGAGTTGGTCAGAGACGATATTCGGCACGGAGGTAGAGACAACGCACACGTAGCTGTTGTAATCAATCTCGCCAGCCCCGAACCTGACCAGACAACGTACGGCACCGCGTGTGGCGCATTTCTTCGTGCTGCCCGGCTGATGGCCTAGCAGGTTGGCCATGGATTGAATAACGGCAGGGATGTACGTAAAAGTCATCGAGGCCGTAGGACCGGTCTGCTCTGTCGTCTCAGCATATCCTCGTCTACTCCTTCAGGTCGACGCTGGGAGCCGGGGCTTACAGAGTAGCACAGTAGAAGCCAGGACAAAAGTGCTTTCCTCGTGCTGAGCACCTTCTCTGGCTTTGGAATCACCGGCACGTTTGCGTCGTCCTGGGCAGAAGAAAGCTCGCAGTGCACTTTAGTTGAGCGTGCTTCCTTTGGAGCATCCATCATGGATGGCATCTGATCGCCAAGGCCGTTGGGGTTTTGACTTCTCGTGAAACGGCTTCCATGTCTCTCAGCAGCAGCGTAAGAAGAAATATGTTGCTCTGCATTTTGCCTGAATGAAAATTTATTTCTTCCGTCGTCACCTTCGAGAAGAGCTGATATGCGCGAGTTAGGGCTAAACCCAAGGCGCATGATTGAGCAAGTTAGGGGTTAACCCTGAGTGTCCACGATCTTTTCACACACGTACGTTACAATACAACGTAGTAGCACGAGAGGCCCACCAAAATTAAGCGGCAGCGCAAGACTCTGAAAAATACGAGTGGTTCCGCAGGCGCCGGCCGGCCCTTTGGGGACGTTCCTCGTGACGTTCCTTTGGACTTCAGATCGAGTCAAAGTTGCCGTGAGCAGGGGCCGGTACCGAGATCTTAGCTGCATAATAACGATCCGTATCAAGGTCAACAATAATCTGCCAGGGGGCGTAGTAAAAGCAGCTAGATACCTTGTCTTCACTGCCTGTCGGTTACGGGTTCCCATAGGTAGTATCGATCTCTCAAAGGCCAAGGCAAAAGTCAATATAAAGTCACAAAGCACGCCGGTAAAGAAAGAGTAGACGGATGCCGCTATTCAGAAATTTTGCGATTCCGTTGACGACTACTAATCATCCCGGACACAGTATAGATTGGTGATAAAATGTAGGGGCTAGCTGTGTTGAACGGGCATTGAAGATGAGGTAATCTTCCACGTTGACATCGTACTTGGAGTCTTGATATTGAGAACTATCAAGGTCGTCACTCTTTACTCCTTTACTTTTTGATTCTACTTTCTCTACTAAAACTTTTGCTATATAAAGTAATATTTTCTAGCTTTAGGCTGTTTCGGCGCGAGATGGCGCAGGTTGCGAGCATGTCGTCAGAAGGTATGGGTGTTCTGGGCGCCCGAGTTATGACACCCAGCTTCAGTGCTTCAAGTAATCCAAGGCCGGGCTGGACTTTGGGCGGGCTGCAGCACTACTAGAGTACGGTATATACTCCTTTTCCTTGCTTAGTAATAATAAAAGCAGCATTAGAGTTAACTAATTATCTTATCCAAGGGGGGTATATCAGCTAGAAGTAGTATATATACCACGTGATCTCTTAGTATCCCTGCTCTATTCTTACCCTATTTAATTAAATTCTTCTTATATGATAGATCTAGCGAGAACAATCAATAGACACTTTCTCGATCAGCCTTACCGGCTGACAATATGTGATTATACCACACCCTATGAGAACACGCGGATTAGCATAGACCCTTAAATAGTCACATCGAAGGAAGGATTCTTCCTTGATCAAGATCTTCCAGGACACTTTCTACCCTCTTTCACCACAACCGTGACCCGCTTCTCACACCAGCCCACCAAAACCCACCCTCCACAGAGCCGGAAAGGTGAAGCATGCACTCACCGGGATGAAAAGCCAAGGCACCCTCCGCTCGTATTCCCGCCACGCCTCGCCATACTTCTCCCTACACCGCTGAATGTCTCTCCACGCGCGATGCACGATCATGGTGGCAAAGAAAACGGGGTAGAACCATGGAAACGGCGAATTGAAGCCGGTTATCAGACCCCAGGTCAGCGCGAAGTAGGCGTCGCAGGTGTAGTGGATTTTGCGAGCTTTGGCATCTATGGCAAAATCAGAAACGCATTCAATGACAAGTGTGGCTTCGAAGGAACTTGGGCCGTAAAGGTAGAGTGAGTCCCTTGGCTAGGGACGACGGTGAAGAATGTGGGGGAAAGGAGGAGGGGAGATACATACACCACCCATCGCAGAGTATCGAATCCCCCGTATTCGTCTTAATAAATTTTGGATTCTTAACCGTCTTCCACGGCAGTTGCGGGAATGCCCTTCGATCCTGCGCCGTGCCCCTTTCTTCGTTTCTGAAATAGTTTTTCTGGCTGTTTGCCGTGTCCCATACCCAGTACGCGAAGAGATAAGAGATGTAGAGCACAGCAAGCGCAAAGCGGTTCCAGTGGTAGATAGACGGGTGATGATTGGCGAGGAAGATGGTGCAGTGGCAGTAGGATAACGGGACGCCGGCCATATTCCAGAAGATGAGCATGAAACCCCATTTTTCGTAGTACATGTCCCTGAAGAAGTACATGGGTTAGCTTTTACTGTCCAACGAGCGCTATCCGCTCAATCGCGGTTCTAACAATGATGATAGAATATGCGCTTAGGTGACTTACCACGTCGTAGGAATCATCTCCTCACCCTTACAGCAAGCATTCGCATACAAAAAGTGCGCCATGAGCACAAACCCCACCTCTCCACTCACATACCCCAACTGCTCCCACTGCCTCGCCGCCGCACCCAAACTGATAAAGAAAAGTATAAACCACGGCAACCGCACCTCAAAGAACATCTTCATATCCAGCCACCCAAACATCCTCGGATTGAGCTCAGCGCCCATGAAGAAGTCGTAAACCGGGTATCCACTCATCCGATGCTCCGTGCCCCGGTACAGCGCAGAGGTGTACGCGACAATCGACACCAGAAACCCGGAGATGATCGCCACGGACATCAGCGGCCCAAACTCGTCCATAAGCGTATACAGCTTAAACACCCCCGTCGCATGCAGCGCCAGCGCAATCACAATGCTGGTATAGAAGCTCCACACCCCAGAACAGTAGTAAACCAGTTGTCTCCCTCCCTCATGCGGCAGCGGTTTACCCTTCGTGTACACGCCCGGCATGTAGAGGTAGAATATCCCCTGCACGACGAGAAAGACCCAGTATATCAGCCACGCTCTTGCGTGCGGGAACGCGCCTTCGTACACCAGCCGCGCCAGATGTTCCACGAACTCTGCAATCGATTCGCCCTGTCGGGGAAGGGGTAGGTGGCCGTTGTAGTAGGTTGCGCCGATCCACATGTACCACATCAGCAGCGGGAAGCCGATCATCATCGCGCTGACGCCCCAGGAGCCGCCGAATTCGAAGTGCCCGCTGTAGTCTACCCGGGGGTCTTTGCGCGTTTGCTTGCGCGGCACTGGCGGCTGCGGCGCGGAGGGTTTGTGCGCATTGCCGTTGAGATGGATATGTCCGTTGGGGAGAGTGTCTGCATCGTGCTGTTTTACGTTGATGACGACTTCGGGCGCAGGTGTGGAAGAGCTGTCTGAGCGGTCATCTTCCGGGAAGGTGGATTTGCGACTGCGGCGATGGCGTCCGGGTGTCTCGACCATGCCAGGGAATGTTTCCGGTTTGCTGGACAGGAGAAGTCAGTCAAGATTCCGCCGCTGCAATCTATCCAAGTGGGAAGATCGAGTATTGTGGGCGGAAACGCGTGAAACATACCCTGGGATCTTCCCAGTCTTCGACCGCGTTACGGTCATTTTTGCACGGCTAACAAAATAACGGATTGAATTGAGGAGGTTGATTGAGTGTGGTTTGTTCTATCCAAGTGCCCTTTTTCAATGTACCATAGCGAAGATTTAATAATGACGGTGTTTCTCCGGAGGGGAAGAGGATAGGATATTGGGAAGATTTAACTTTGTTGACGACACTTTTTACGTGCTTGGCGCGGTACAGTATGACATCTGTCCCGCTCATCGGAGCAGGCTCCGTAACTTGACTCATTCGCTTCGACTCTTTTTACTGTAGGCACGTGTTTCGCGACTCGGTCCTTGCGACTGATAGACGATGTACGAAACGCAACTCGCACGCGCTGACTGTATATTTCAGGAACCTTCCTGCTGTACGAAAGTCCAGCAGTTCAAGATGTCTGTTACCTGGAGCAAGGAGTAAGCTTTATCTGTGTACAGAATATATCCTATCTATTGCTTTCTTCAAGAACTGAAACATTGAACTGCTGCGGCCAGATCTTTGCTGCCGCCATACCCTTTACACTCCTCTCCTCGTCCGGAACCATAAAAACCTAACATCTTCCAGTCGTCCACCCGGCAAGATAACACCGACCTTCCAATACCCCCTCGCCGACGACCCCTCCCTCACCGTCCTCGGCCTCCTCGTGGAGTACCCACCTAACGGCTCCACGCCTCCCCACCGCCACGGCACAGCCTCCGTGATCGGCTATGTTATCGAAGGCCGGATCCTCAGCGCCATGAACGACGGGGAAGCTAAGGTGTACCCAAAGGGCGGGAGCTGGTACGAAGCTCCAGGCTGCCACCACCGGATCAGCGACAACAACAGCAAGACGGAGAGGGCGGTGCTGCACGCGACGTTTGTGATTAAGACGGAGATTTTGGAGAGGGAGGGGCCGGGGGTGCTGGTGCAGATTGATCCGGAGTATTTGGAGGAGATGGGTGCGCAGGGAGCAGCTATGCCTATTCACATATCAAAGTAGGCAAATAATCTGAGGCAAAATACCGCACGAACGTAAGTAAGTCCAAACGAGGCTCGAAGTCTCGATGCGAGAATATTGGGATGGTGCGAAAAGTGTTATTTACAACACCTCAAAGAGCCAGATATACCGCTGCCGCGATCTAGTAAACATGATTTACGCCGCCCTTCGCGCGCTCGTGCTCATAAGCGTGATCTTCTTACCCTTCTTCTTCTTGCCATGCCCTGCTGCAGCCCCAGCTTTCGAGCTCTCGCCAAGAGAGGCCGCCTGTACCTGAGCTACGAGCTCCTCTTCATCAATAAAATCCTTTTCCCACCCTTGCAGCCAACCGTCTTCAACATGGTCATCCTCGACAGGCGCAGCCTGCAAGATTGGAGACGTTGGCGCAATGGCCGGCGTGCCCCAAACAGTACGAGAAGCGACTGGGCTTGTCGAAGGTGATGCTAAGGAAGCAAAGGCTGATCCTTGAGACCGTCTTGTCGGCCATGGCGGGGAAGTCGAAGCAGCTGCCTCATCGACGGATTCACCATGCTCAGATGCCTCCAATGTAACAAGCGGTTGAAACTCGGTCACCGAGAATTGATCCTCCGACGCGCTGGGTCGCTTCCGTCGTGCACTTGCATAACGCTTGTCTTCCTCCTCTTTCTCCGCTCTCAGCCTCTCTTTCTCCTCCCTTGCCTCCTTATCTTGATTCTTCTTCCGTCGCCACTCAATCTCCGGCTTAAATTTCTCCAACACCTCAGGCGGTACTGTGTCCGTCCAATCACACTCGAGAAAGCCGACCTCGCATCCGTATGGTAGGTGAGCAAGATACCTCGTACGTTTGCGAAGCTCATCGTCGACAATATGTCCAGTCGAGACGCGCTCTACTCTAGGCATGATTGTGGAAGGAAAATTTGCAAAAGGACCAAAGGCGGCTCGGAGAATTCGAATATCGAGCGGGGAGAGGTAGTAGTGTAGAAGAGCTTGATAGAAGTAGTATTCGGTCGGTTGATGTTCCACTCCATGCCGATTCCGGAACTGTGTGATTGTAGATGGAAGGCCTCCGTCTGACGTTGCTGAAGAGGCCTTCCTCGAGTTCGTAGAAGTGCTTGGTTGGTGCCCACTTGAAGAGACGGACGTATCAGAAGCAGGAACCGTGGACGCGTTGCTAGGAGTAGTTGCCACTCTCACGCCAACCTTACTGGCCTGCTGTACGAGATACATGTCCGGCACGTTCTCGTCGACCTCCTTGAACTTTATCGGCGGTCGTATTGCTTTCTCATCAACCGGTTTGGTAGGCATGCTCGGCGGGTTACCAATCCCTTTTACTCTCTCCTTCGCATCTTCGATGGTTTTGACAGCCCTCCTTGTCCATTCCGTCGATTCTCCAAACATAAGCTCATCTTCCTGCTCTTGCCTCTGCAGCTCATCTATTTCAGCGTTGTATTGTTCGAGCATGTAGTCTTCACTTCCCCTCATGACTCTTGCATAGTCCATTACTTCTGCAGCAAGATACCAAGGAATGTTCTCTCCTTGTGCCAGTGCGTCTGCTCCATCACGAGGCAGTGCCAACGTACTGCTCGCCTCCCGCTTCACTAGCCTTAGCACAACATCACCGCCCTCCCGTATCATTGCAGGTTCTTGTCCGGTGAACCATCGCACAGGTCTCGTATCCGACATGTAAATACTGTCAAAACAGATGGGACATTTCTTCCAACGAGATTTCTTTTCGGGCACAAAGCTGGATTCATCGGTCGAGTGCATGTAGCGAATTAGGCAGGGCAGGCAGAAGATATGTCCACATTTCGCCATACGTGGGGCGACTGGCGTCCCTAAACAAATTGGACACGCAGAGTCTTGTGATATGGTAGAGGCCAAGACCTGTAAGACCTTGGACCAGTCTAGATAGACGTCCGCGTCCACACTCTGTGCTCGGTAGGCACCGTTGGGGTCGACGATGAAACGGTAATTCGCATGGACGTATCTGATTCGTTAGATCTAGCTTCACCGCTATATTTGATTGAGGGCTTACCGTGCTTTATCCACGGCGTGATAACCAGATCCAAGTCCCCAGGTCGGGGTCCGACGATTGTTTCTACCATAGTTGAAGAGATGGTTATGGTATTGAGGACGTGGAGGTAAGGTGAAGTTCATGAGATGTGTGATGGATGTTTGACCCTTGCGACTGGTGGTAGACTTCATGGCAGCCTATGTAGACTGTAAGCCTCGCGCATCCTCAAAGGAAGCATGCCATCACTTACGGACTCAGCAAAAGCGTCCTCGTCCGAAAGTCTTGAGCGTTTCGAGCTCTTGTTCTGCTTCCGAGCTGCTTGGTTGTTTCGTGGAGCATAAGTCGAGGTTCGAGTTGTTGCCCCCGCCCCAAAGCTACCGGAACCTCCGCCTCGTCTAGAGAAGCTATCCGCTGAGGCAGTTGGGCTTGACTGATACTGTACTGGAGGTGACGGCTGCGAGTTTACGTTTATCGACTTAGACTGCAACGACATGGGGGACGGGTTCGAAGACATAGCGAGTCGGATGACGAAAGAGTGTTGATGATGCTCGGGAGGACAAGGGAAGACCACACGCGACACAACCTTATGGGAAGAAGCCAAGTAATGAGCGACGAGATATCAGAAACGGGGCCCAAGAAATATAATGGTGAGAAACACTGGTATTGAATCGTGGCAATCGTCCCCGGAGGGATGGAGAGGTGGTGGAAAGAGTCACAGCCATGGCGATGCTCCCGCCGTCATTGAAGTATAGCGGCCCGTGCACCTTTGTCACGTGAACCTCAGTCGAGGCAACGATGTCTGAGCCTAAGGTGCAGACAAAGCGACCTGCAAGTCAAAGGACGTTTGAATTGCGTCTATATTCCTTCTGCGCCGACCTAACAGAGCCTTGAATGCGTGTCAGATTAACTAGAATGCCCATTTCGCCGTACGCAAACAATGACCGCATAGATCCAATGAGCACTTCGAGTCCACGGTCGAATGCTTTCAAACACGAGGGCTGAACAACAGATCAGGGATGTTATGCCCAACGAGTCGTGCTTTGCCAAAGTCCAGAATCTGAGGTTAGCGATATCACCAGTCTCTCCCAGTAGGAGCTGATGCAGCACGTTCCCAAAGGCGAAGGGCAAGGATCGAGTAAGCAGCGGAGCCTCCACTATTCCCCTGCTTAAGCACTTCCGGTCCTCCTTCGCCTCAAACGGAAGCACCGCCCTGGGTTATCTCTTGGTAGCCATAATTAGAGATCAGCGCTATCGAGCGTAGCCTCACTGGCGGTGTATGGTGAGAGGTCTTGATATGGTGTGGTCATCGGGGGTATCGAACAGGAGGCACGCCTTTCTCCGTACAGACTTTCACGACTACAGCTATGCAATCAAGCTGGAAGACGACACGAACTGTGTCGCGACTGATGTTGAAACTCTGCCCATCAAACAACGATATTCCAAGCGTGATATCGGTGACATTTCGGTTGGCGGTTGAGTAAGGTAAGTTTCCATCTATCATAGTAACTCCCACGGCGAAAGATTCTTCCGTGCGATCGAACTCTCGGCTTCGATTCTTCGTACAGCATTAATCATCGTCATCTCCCAGGCATGCAACTTCAGTAACATTACAAAAAGGAGAATAGAGGAACAGTCTTCCCGTACATCTATTCTACCGGGCAGCGTGCCGCTTGTGGTGCTGCCTGTCGTTACATACCGCCAGTCAGCTGTGTAAACGACTCGAGCCTTTTTCTCAATGTCACCGACGGGCAGGAGGATCGCTTCAACGCAGCAGAGCTTCCTCCATCGAACTTAGCCCTCCATCTCCGCCGGCATGATGAACCCTCACATGCCGGCAGGGCCTCATATACCTGCCATGCCAATGCATCCGCAGCGGAGACAGAACGATATGCATTACGCCCAACCGCCGGCCCACTCGCCTATGCATCATCCTCCCTACGCGAACTACCACCATCCCCAGTATCACGCAAACTATCCGCACCCACAATACCCTCAACCATGGTATCCACCGTATCAGACTTACGTCCCTCCTCCACCACGACATTATCAACCACATTCCCCCCTTGTTGTCTCTTCGCATCCGCATACACAACATTTACCGCCTATGGTTCGCCAACCTCCGCCTCTTCCAGTGTCTACCCCTCCGACTCATCCGTCGGCTGTGGAAATATCCAAACAGTTGGAAACGATGGCTTCCGTCGTCCCACAGTCGCCTTCACTTCCCACACCTCCTGCTCCTCCGTCGACAGGCGCGAATGAGCGACTAGTATCATCTGCAAGGTCATCCTTCAGCGCACCGCCTCCTGTCCCTCAGCCTTCACATATCATGCCTTTTCAACCCGATGTGAGTATCATGCTGCAGGTCTGGAAGAAGAGTTATGCTAATCTTTTCTCGATAGCTTCCCTGGTATTCCGTCCCGGAAGACCCCTTTCCAGCTCGAGCTTCGAGACGGAGAAGACGCCGTCGAGAACTTCCAATATCCTCCGCTCCGCTAGAATTACCATCAAGAGAGCAGAAGGACATGGCAGGAACTGTCCATGAACGTGAGGACGTCCAATCTCAGGCTTCCACGGTAGCGGCTCCAACAGAGTTGGAAACGCCTGCAACATCACAAGCACCTTCCGAAATAGACTCAACACAACCTACAACCCCATCATCGACACTACCTCCGTCTTCCTCCGCGACTGCGAAAGCCCAACCACCACACTCCCATACTCGGACCCTTACTAGACCCGTCGTACCTATCGTCCCCATCATACCTAAACCCACTCACGTTTCCACGAAGTCTCAAGCCGCACCTAGCGCTACTACTCCCCCCGCAACAACCGAAAAGGAGACCACAACAAAAGTTTCTGAGCAGTTACCCACAGACCCACCCGGCCAGTCCGAGGCAGCGGCAGTCGAACCTACGTTGCCTGGCTCTGAGCAAGCACCTGTCGTTATCTCGCCGGCAAAGCCGAAATCATGGGCCGATTTGGTAAGAAGTAAGACATCGACCACTGCTTTAGCAGCACCCGCCACCACAACAAATGGGTCTCTACCTGTCAATGGCGCTGAACGCGCGCGGCCCGGTTCAGTGGCGGAGGTTCTGAGCTCATACTCGGTGGATTCTGAAGGCAAAATAGCTTTCCTTGAGCCAAGGGGTCTTGTAAATACTGGCAATATGTGTTATATGAATTCAGTAAGTTGAAACCTTCGAAGTACAGGAGGACCAAAGCGCTAACAGTGGCTTCAGATTCTTCAAGTTTTAGTGTTTTGTGTTCCATTCTATGAGTTCTTGGATCAAGTCGGGAAGCGAGCGGTGCATAGCTTTAAAAGCGAAACTCCTTTAATTGACGCCATGTAAGTGTCCGCATCCTACATGTCTTAACCGAAGGCAACAAGCTGACCGTAACAGGATCATGTTTATGAGAGAATTCCCCATCATTGATACCACTGTTTCGGTTGAACAATTGCGGATGCGGTTAAAAGCGAGTGAGCTTGAACAATATGGTGAGGCATTTATCCCGGAATACGTCTACGATGTCATCAAACGCTTGCCTCGATTCTCCACCATGAGGGTATGTTTTCCTACCAAAACGGTGCCAGCGTTCACTGACATGTTTCTCAGCGAGGGCACCAGCAAGATGCCGAGGAGTTTCTGGGCTTTCTCCTCGAAGGCCTCCATGACGAGTGCGTCCATGTAATGGGGGACACCGTGTCACATCCGGCTGATGACACGTCCACGACGACTGACTCTGTCGACGTAAGCACTCCTTCAGGCGAAGGTTGGCTTGAGGTTGGCCCTAAGCAGAGAGCTGCCATTACACGTTCTTCTGGCGCCATCGGTACAGGATCGCCGATAACAAAAATCTTCGGTGGTAATCTTCGATCCGAACTTCGCGTCCCGGGACTCAAGAATTCCGTGACGCTTGAGCCGTACCAGCCTTTGCAGCTTGACATCGGCGCTCCAAACGTCCACAATATTGTCGATGCGCTAAAAGGCCTCACACGGTCCGAAACTCTGCACGGCGATTTCAATTCTCCCCGAGGTCCGGGCACCACAGCCACCAAGCAAGTCTTCATCGAAACCCTCCCTCCGATCCTCATACTTCACCTCAAACGCTTTCAATACGACAACACGGGCGGCACGCAGAAGATTTGGAAGAAGATTGGGTACCCTCTGGAGCTAGAGATCCCTAAGGAAGTCTTCCCACCGCACAAGCGTGGCGGGTTGGCAGCCAAAGGTGGCTTACCCAAGTATCGCCTCATCTGCGTCGTATACCACCACGGCAAGAACGCCACCGACGGGCATTACACCGTCGACGTACGGCGCCAAGACGGAAGAGAATGGATCCGGCTAGACGACACCATCATCCGCAGGGTGCGAAGCGAGGACGTTGCGGAAGGCGGAAGCGAAGAGGATCCGAAGATACTAGCGAAAGCTCTGGAACAGCACAAGAGGGACCAGAACGCCGGAAAGAATATCTTCGAACGAGCTGGCTTTGCGGGGGAGGAAGACGACAAAGAGGAGGACGATGAACACGGATGGAGTCAGGTGAATGGGACGGCGGCGACAGCGGCTGCAGGGACGGCGGCACCGGGGTCGAGGAAGTGGAGCGGTGCTGTCGTCGCGAATGGAAGCGTGACGCCGAGCACGGCCGGCAAGCAGACCCCCAAGGAGAAATACTCGCTCAGGGATAACAAGGTTGCGTATATCTTGCTGTATCAGCAGGTGAAGTAAGCCGCCTATCCCCTGCCATTGTCTTGCTGCTGCATCCTTCATATCTCTGGGCCCGCGGCCGCACAGCAGAGATGTGCAGGCCAGGGCTTTAACTCCATCGCCACTTACATATGTCCTCCATCTACCTTTTTTATTTCAGCAGTCGTTATCTAGAGCAAGACAGTTTGTGGGGAAGTGGAGAGGATTGTTGTGGGAGCTAGGTTGTCATCTGTGAAGAATGAGTTTTACATTTTTTGCATATGATACCCCAGCTACGTTTCATTGAAGACAAAAGTTTAAGGCATGTTGTTTGTGAGGATTCAATAAGAAGAGAGTGGGAGTGGAGCAATCTACCAAGCGTGCTGTACATAGCGCCATAGCAGGTAGTACGTAAGTAGCGAAACAAGTTCTGCGAATTAACGTTCGGCAGTATGCGCTGGTTGATGTACTTCATTACATGGACTTCTTTGTGAAATCAAGGGGAAGGGGAGGGGAAGGGGCAAGTGATTGGTGGTGGTAGGTAGGTAGGTCAATGCCTATAGTGACCACTCCAGGTACAAAAGTGAGAAAATGTATCCATGTCTGCAGATTCGATATCACTAATGTAAAGTTGTAAAAAAACCCAAACCCATGATGGACGGGCCACCGCAAGTGTCCTGCTTGCGGCTCACTTGCCTCCGTTATGGTAAACTCCGTTGACGCCTTCCCTTCCACTATGCCAAAAGCATGATAAAGGCCGTAAAACCATTTGGTATGTTCATGTCTCCGAATACCCCATTCCGCATTGCCTGGTTCCCTCAAAGTGATACCGCTCATACCAGCCGTAATGGTGAACCTCAAGCCGTAGCACCCCACGAGTCTTGCCACCCGTGTGTTCAAAGCACTCAACCGTTGTCCTGCCCCTTTCATCTAACGCCTTGAGCATCCAGGCCCGTCTCCACAACCGTGCCGGGGACCGGCAGTCAAGAAGACGAGGAGAGGGTAGTTGCCTGCCTCACGAGTGATTACCGTCTCTTCTTCTTCGTCGTGTCCTCTTCATCCAGCCCGCTCTCGCGATCCTTCTTCTTCGCTTTCTTCTCCAACTCGTCCCAATCTGTGATCGTTAGCCTTCGTCCAATGACTCAGCAAAGTGGAGAACAACTTACCTTCTCCTTCCTCCTCGCTAACATCCTCCTCACTAGCCTCCGCACTCGCATCGTCGTCAAACTCGCTATCATCCTCGCTACTCTCACTTGCCACGATGAGCTCCTCGTCGCTGATCTCGAAGGCACTCTCATCCTCGCTCTCCTGCTCTTCCTCACTATCGCTGTCGTTTTGTATGAACGACCATCCGCCCTCTGCATAGAACGCGTGTGGATCTGCGGTGATGGTCTTCATGATGGTAGCCCAGTTGAGGTTGAGCGGGCCCTCCGAAAACGGTATCTCGCAACTGTCCAGCCAGTCTTTCACAGGATCAAGCGACTCGACGGGAATGGTATTGATATGTGTAGGAGCGCGGTTGAAGTCCTTGTACACGATGACCATGTCGAAGTTCTTCAAGCCAAACTGGACACGCTCGAGATGCACAATTTCAATGTCGGACAGGGTAATGACAAGGAATGGCGGTTCGGTCAGCTGGACCAGGCAGTCTGTCGTTGGCTGGATCCACACACTCGCCCGTGAATGGACACCGTTGAAGCCAAGCTCACGGAAAGGTACGTCGACTTGGATGTTTTCGCTCCTTCCGGCGTCTGCAATCTTCTCCGCAAAGGCCTTGAATTCTTTGTCGAGTTGCGCTCTCCGTCTACGCTCTTCTTGTTCTGCCTCAAATTCTTCTTCGTCACCGTAGCGATGCCTCCTCTTCCGGTTGCCAGTTTCGTCGAAGGCCATCTCAGTAGCCTCACGATAGAACTGGACTTCTTTGGTCTTCCGCTTGCCAATGAGGATTGGATTGATCAAATGGATGTGGATTATTACAATCATTTCTTGCACACTAGGCTGGAAAAACAGGTGCTTGACATTGCTGAATAAGATGTCGACGCCGCGATTGCCACTGCCCGGATGATGAACGTACCGAAGACCGTTTTGATGGATTTGGAGCGCACCAGCAAACCTCTTTGTCTCAAGAGCCGGCCGAACATACACGTTTTCTAATGTGGCGGGTCTCCGATCTATAATCAATTAGTGATCCCTGCTTCGCAAAACAACAGGCGGTCATACTTTTCATCTCAATAAGCTTATCCTGCTCGACCACATCCTCCATCTGCTTTTTCTCATTCTCTTTACGTACTGTCGACTTTTTCATTTCTGTGATCTCGTTTGCAATGTCCTCCATGCGGTTGACGTCCTTCGATCGAAAAGTCAAGCTCCGCACGAAATGCGCAGTGGGGTCTTCGAATGGTTGGTCTTCTTTCCGGCCTACGCCTTGACCGGGAGATAAGAAGTTTATCCGGAGGTATGAGTACTCGCCTTCATCCGTGCGGCTAGCGTTCTTGATGGTGTTGATGTGAAAAGGCACCGGACGGCCCATGATGGGAAGAACAACGGTAGAGGCCTTGCTGTCGACACAAATGACAAGATCTTTTACCCTTGTTGGAAACTGGGTGTCACGCTTGTACGACTCAAAGCGTTTGAATTTCTTCTCCTCGGTACCATTCAGACTTCCGGCTCCTTCTCCAAACCGCTCTAAACCCTCCTTCTGCTTTTTGCCGTGCAGTTCTTTCTGATGTTCGCGTCGAGCAGCATCTTTCTCCGCATTGTCGACTTGCTTACGCTCGCCACGTAACCTAGTCTTCGTAATATTCGAAGTTGCAACAGCGCCCACTCGAGAATCTCTCTGCGCCTTAGGTTCCGTTTCCGGCTGCGGTTCGTCTTCTTCGAAACGGAAGGAAATCTCATTCCAGTCGCTAGGAGCGTGCCTCGTGAAGACAACCGTATCGCCAGTTGTGACGCGTACTGTGTCAGCGAGTGCGAGAGAATAGACGTTACTCTTTTTGTCCTGTGGCTTGGGATTTTCGAGGTTGGTGAATCCAGTCAAAATTTGCAATGTCATTCCATCACGTAGTATGCGTGAACTCTTAGGACTCAAGGTGACTGTGTTGTCTCGCGCTTCCAACCCAATACCAACACCAACGCTCTTCACAAAGTGCTTCTCTAACTCGGGCTTGCTCGACTTTAGCGCCGAAAGAGCTTTGTTGTAGACGTCGCTTGCTACCACTCCATGTTTGATCTCTTTAATCACAGTGGCGTGGATCGAGAGTAGGATCTCATACATCTTCGCCTGATGTTTATTGGGATCAACCAGGTAAGTTCGAGCGACCAGCGATGCATATGACGAATACCGAACTCCAAGTGCTGCTATGATCGTCCCGGCGTGGAGATTGTTGTCATCTGGCTCACTCGTAAACTTCAGATCGTATTTGCCTCCACTTTGAACAACAGGATTGTACGCCCAGTCGACCTGACTTGGATCGAAGGAATCTGACACCTTCAGTTTCTGGAAAAACTTGGCGTCGTCCAGCTTGTGGAAGATCTTGTTCGACAAGGCCTTGTGGGTAACCTTTTGTTCCTCGTCCACAATTTTCGACATTTCTTCCACGAAGTAGCCTTTCAGAATGCCACTGGAGGCTCTTGATGCGTCTCTCATAACACGCTAGTTATCCGTCAGCTGCTGCTGGTTGTCTCACCCAGAGTCTCAAGCAAGGTGTGCTCACCAGCTCCTTTTCGTCTTTGATAGCCAGTGCCGCTTCTGATATGGCTGCTGTGATGTCCACCTCCTCTACCTCCTTCGAAATGTCTCCAAGGGCCTTTTTCCACTCATCGACAAATGGTCCTGACGACGGATCTTTTGCGAGGACACCGAGCTTCTTCTAGTAGATTGTTAGTGAATGTCCACGAAAGTGATCTGTAGTATCCTTGCGTACGCCTGCTGTTTTAATGATGTCAAGGAGACGTTCAGTCAACTTCGCGTTCTCTTCGGCATCTTTCCCGCGCACCAAGATCTCAACTGAGGCCTTCCCGCCTTTCAAAGGCTCCAGGTATGTAGCTGTGCAAACGCCACCTGTCAGCTTGTCTTCCTCAGCAGAACCCTTGTGCAGACTTGCCCTTCTTTTTAGTCGTGAGGATATAGATAGCCTCCTGGGTAAGGACTAAGAGGGTGGCAGGAAACTCGTAGCCAAGGAGCCAGAACTGGATACGGTCGCAATGTCAGCTTCATGCTCGTTCTTTACATGGGCGCTGGTAACCCAGCTGAATAATATACCTGAAAGCCGTTGTTTTTGTGAAAGCCCTGTCCCTCCTCTGACTTGCCCATGACAATGGCTATGGAGTCAGCGCCATTGAAAAGCGCGTTGCCTGTCCGCTTGTCGGTTTTCCATTGCGTGAGAAATGACGACAGACGATCATGGAAGTTGTTCTTATCGATCTTGATATCGTCGGCCATTTTGAGAGTCGTCGCCGGTCTCTCTATGATTGACGGTGAGAAATACTAAGATGCAGGAAGTGTATGGAGGTGGGAAGAGGAAGAGGAAGAGGTGAAGGTGAGAGAGAGGTTCAATGTCACTGCCTTGACGAAACATCTGAACGTTAAAGGTCGCGTAAAGCACATCGCTAGCGCGCTTTTCAGCCTTACCCTTCCTCCCGCACTCTTGCCGCCCCCGCCATGTACGGAGTATCTTTGGCCGCCTCCGGCCACATCGCGCTCCTCCACCCCCTTTGCAATCCTTAAGACTCATTTCACGAGACGTCTAGAGATCCAAGGCGCGTATATATCCGTATTCGTATCCGAAGATCCTCTATAAAGCTCTCTTCAGTGGAGAACATCTAGCGTATCATGGCGTGGATTCGGACAGAGCCGCTTTCACACTTGACCCGTGTAGTCGACGCAAGGACGCTGGTGAACCCGGCATAATCTTCAGCAGAAGCCGCGGACGCGGCCAGTATAGGGTCTGTTATGCTTGGCATAACCAACGCCTTCAGTTACACAGTCTGCCGCAACATCAAAGTGCATGAGTTTGTTGACTCGAGGTAGAGTTCTCAAACAATTTGAGCTGCTGCCTGTATAAGTCGCAGAACACAAAAGAGATTCTGTAAACGCAGAAAACCCTACTAGCCCTCTGGGGGTTTTGCCATACCATATCATATTACACTGTCCTCAAGAGCCGCATTCTTCGATGCTTCAACTTCTTCGAGCTAGCGAGGGCATTTGTTCATTCTCTATAGTAACGTTGTACACAAGGGTTTAGTGGTTGTACATAAGCCGGCAGTTGGAGTCCCCTCAATCCCTCAAGAGATACGCATAAAGACGAGAACCTGCCTCTACCCTAGAACGCGGTACTACTGCCTTGCTATTTGGAGGAAGATATTGCAGTCGGACAATGGTCGAGTTTTCAGTTGAATCCGATCATAAGGCCTTCGTCTGGCCGGTCCGCTTCTATAGCGTTATTAACCGCTTCTCCAAAGTCGAGAGTAGCTAGTTCTCTTTACGCATCCGAAAGTTAGGATTTCTTGAATTAAGGTTGTCTCACCGCCAAGGCGATGACAAGAAGCCGGAGTCCCATTAAGAGTTGCCTTCCACCCGCTCCTGCACTTCGGTATCATCCCTACCCTGCCTGACGATCGCGGATAGAAGGGCCTTTCCTTCACCACACGCCTCTATTAGGTAATGTATATACTTACTCCGTATTACATCTCAACTTCCTCCCCGTTGCGGATGAATTAGTATCCGAACGGTGAGAGGAGACAATCTACGCTGATTTGACTATCCCTTGCGTACCTAAAAGCTATTAGCGCCCTATATTATTCAGTATACGGTATATTGCGGTGTTCGCCAAGGATTGGTTTAGCTTTCCATCCCCGATGAGGAACAAAGGTTTCCAAGCAGGGTCGCGGCATGGCTCATGGAAAGATTCGGCGGCCAAAAACCCATCACTAGCAGTGACTCTCTGAGCTTCTGATATCGACTGGTTCGGCGAAGCCAGCTGGTGGTGCGACAATCGAATCGATTTCATAGACTACATCACAGACCTGAAACAGAGCATGGAGTTATTATTATGTGGGTTACGTTAACAATCAATCCTTGTCCAGCTCTTACGTGGCATGGTTTTCGGAGCGCTCTGTGGACGCTTCCAGTTGGCAGGTCCACCGTCCACCGCAGCGGACAAATCTCCCCCAAATGTGACGCTTTAGTACAGAACACTTGCAGTGGCCGACGCCCACGCTCATGGGCAAAGCATGCTGCTGACTCTGTGGAAGGGCGAACCACATGATCTACACGGACCGATGAATATTACTTAGAGAGCCCCCGCTTCACATGGGACTTCCAGACCTCCCGTGCTGTAGACCTCCGTGCTGGGGCGTGGGCCGCCTCTCAAACAATGAGGGCTATCTACAAGATGAACAGTTGCAGGATCTGAGCATTCCCACCAAATACAGAGGCACCGAGGCTGACCGGCGTGACATGGCCGTGCTAGGCAAGTCACAGGTCATGCGGGTAATCAATCTCAGCTCCTGTCACCGCTCGGATCTAAGACTAAGAGCCCTTCAAGCGAAACTTCCATTTCCTTAGTATACTAGGATTCGTGAGTAGTGCTGTGTGCAGCTGGGAAGGAATTCTTCCGTGAGCATGAGAATCGTCCGTCTTATTAGCATCCTCGCTTACCGTCCGTCTCCTTAGTTTCTTTACTTTCGTTCTGACTGACGGCGGGACCGGTAGCCTTTTCTGGGGTTTCATTGTCTGTTCGCTCGCAATGCTACTGGTTTATGCGAGCATAGCTGAGATGGCGTCCATGTGAGCAGCTCCAATTTCGGCGTATCTCAGATGAGCTGTAAGAGCCGACACAGTGCCGCGCAGGGCCCCGACTGCTGCCGGGCAGTACCACTGGATCTTGACTTCCATCGCAGAGTCGACAAGCCGAAGGTTAACGACAAGAAACAGGTATCCGAATTGGCGCCCCGAAAGATCCAAAAGCCGTTGAGCTACATTGTAGGTGTGTGACTGTCAGAAGCAAATGATAGTTCATGCCATCCTGCTCACAAAGTCTCGAGGATGGCTCTGCGCGACTTGCTGGTAGGTTTACCTTGCCGGCGTGGCGTTCCTACTCGGCACCATTATCCAGGGCTTGATCGCCCTTAATGTCGAAAGTTATGTCTATCATAGCTGGCACGGCACACTCCTATCGATCGCTGTTATTTGCTTTGGTATAATCTTCAATACAGTCTTAGCGGTTCGGCTGCCCCTTATCGAGGGCATCATCCTGATTGTCCACATGCTTGGCCTCTTCGCTATCATTATACCGCTGTGGGTTTTGGCTCCAAGGGCTCCTCCTCACGTATTGCTTGAGTTTAGCAACAACTTCGGCTGGCCAACTACAGGCTTGTCGGCAATGATCGGTTTAATATCCCCTATAAGCGTCTTAATCGGATATGACTGCTCTGTCCACCTGTGTAAGTCGGTCCGACGCCGTTTGCTTTCTTCACGACAGAGCGTGAATGCTGACGCGACTGCCACAAAGCCGAGGAAACCAGAGACGCTTCGGCCACGCTCCCAAGAGCAATCGTATGGTCGGTAGGCTTGAACGCAATCTTGGCTTCCATCATGGCGATCACTATAATCTTTACCTTAGGCGACATCGATAGTATCTTACAGACGCCAACTGGGCAACCATTCATTCAGATCTTCTACAACACCACCCAGAATAAAGCTGCTGCCTCTATTATGACGGCTATTATCATCATCTGTCTTACAGCTTGCTGCTTTAGCGAAGCTGCGACAGCTTCTAGGCAGCTCTGGTCCTTCGCTCGTGACCAGGGACTACCCTTCTCAGGCTGGCTGTCAGAGGTAATGTGGCACCTGAGGCTCGGTGCGAAAAGTCATGGCTAGTGTACAGGGTCAAATTGTGGTGAAAGCTAGCCGTGACTTTCGGCACCAAGCCTCGACCTTTGAAGACACTCTTAGGAGGAGACTGACTGCTCTATAGGTGACACCCGGCTGGCACGTCCCGCTTCGCGCTGTGTCGGTTTCCGTAGTCATCAGCTCCTTATTTGCCTGCATCAACATCGGCTCGTCGACCGCACTCAACGCTATGTTCTCTCTTAGCGCCGTCTCTATCCTATCGTCGTATTATATCACTATCAGCTGCCTAGTCTGGAAGCGCCTCAGCGGGGAGCCTTTACCCCAGCGGAAATGGTCGCTAGGAAGGTATGGCCTCGTGATTAATATTGCAGCGCTTATGTTCCTAACTCCCGTCTGGTTTTTCGGCTTCTGGCCGCTTGTGACGCCCGTGGCGGCGTCAACTATGAATTGGTCTTCAGTCATGTATAGCGGGATGATAATCTTGTCTCTTGTGTACTATGTAGTGAAGGCAAGGCATATGTATACCGGGCCTGTGATGCAGACGAAACGGGATTTCTCCAGCGATGCTTGAACTGCTAATCGGGTGTAGCATCTTCCGCCGTGGTTGTGTTGTCCACGGTGAGCCAATAGGACATTGATAGCTTAGATATCTGATGGGTGACAGAGATATTTTTTGCGCTCACAATCCCCTTAAGCATATTTTTCAGCAGTCAACTGTAGCCATATCTCCCGCTTTAGCGCCAGTATCGCTTCTGGTGAGACGAGTGAGCCAGATCTGTTGTCCTGATTATCGTCCAGGTCTGGATCGTCCCCTTTGTCCTCCGTGCTTCTGGCGAGGAGATGATTCTGGTCAAGATTCGTGGGTATGTTTAATTCGACAGACTCATTAGCAGAGATGATGGAAGCGATGTCCGCGGGATACTGTCCTGGTTGGTGTGAAACCTCGTCGTTCAAACAGTGAACTTTCTTATGCACATCACTAGAATCATCGACACTCGGTGATCTTTTACGCTTGAGGGGTAGTGAGGAATAGTTCGGTGTAAGGACAGTGGTATATAAGTCGTTCGGTTTGGTTGCGCTTGATATCCATGGACTTTGGTCATTGAGTGGTACTACGTCAAAGGTGTCCAGCGGAGCCGCTTTGGCTGAAAAGGTAGGGATAGCATGGTGAGGCTGGAACAGGTCAATTTGGCGCTTGTTGTATGGCGTCGCTGGCGGTGTCAGCAATACGTTAATTGACGTAGCTGATGAAGCATTTGGTGAGGTGTAAAGCTCTTCGTAGAGGCATGGAAGACCAGTAGACGAGTAGCTCTGGACAGAATTCAGGCTTGTGGATTTCTCTACCGGTGAGTCCAAGTAAAATTCGGACAAATCGCTCGACCTTGGGACTTCTGGGAAGAACTTTGATATTTCTCGACCGAAAGGTGTGACTTTACTGGACGTAACGGTTTGAGCTTTGGTTGTTACGTTGCTGGGTCGCTTGGCCGAAAATGGTGAAGCTAGCTGCTTGCTTTGTGACGACCGATTCCCAGGTTCAACAAATGATTGACTAAGTCGGGCTTCTTCTTGAGAAAAAAGAACACGGTTAGGAGCTTTACATTTAATCCTAAGGCGGGGAGATATAGAACGCGGCGTCGTAACCCGAGCGGCACCAGGCTCCGGTGGAGGGGATAGTGGTATTCTATGCTCGTCATCCTCAGCAACGGTCGAGATAGGACATGCATGCGGACCCAGGTGCTTCAGCTGTGGTGTGCATGGCGGGCTGACAGGGCAGTAACAGGTCGGGGTTCTGATGCTCGAATGATGCATCGTTGGCGCCCCGAAAACTCCTTCGAACGCTACCGGCGTTAGAGGTACAACTACTCGAAGGTCGGCCTGTCTGCGAGGAGTTTCTGGTGGTGTAACTGGCTTTGACATTTTCAGGCCACCGTTGTTAAAGCTTGGACTGTCTAATGGAGTGGTAAGGGTACTGGAATCATTATACGCTATGGGCGTTAGAGGGACAACCCGAAGGTCAACTCTTCTGCGAGGAGTTTGTGGCGGTGTGAGGGGTTCCGGGATGCTGTTGCCAGAATCGTTGAAACACCAGGTGTTCGGCGCTGTGGTAGGACAAGTAGAACTCGTACATGCCGCTACAGCTGTGCGGTATTGGTTCAAAGTCTTTGACTTCCTGGGCATGACTGCTGTAGCATTCAGACCATCCTGGGCCGTTTCCGGTATGACATTTTTATCGGCTTCCAAGCTAGTAACAGGACTCGAAAAGTTCTGTGTTGGACTTCCAACGAAGGCCCGGTTTCTGCTCCAGTCTTCTTCTCGATTTGTCACCGTTCCCCAGGCTTGGGCGAGGCACGTTATAAGGGCAGTAAACATGTCAGGAGACGTTTGAGTGTCAATTCCGAGAAAGCTTGCTATCTTAGCCGCCGTCGGTCCAAGCGCACTATGTGTACGCTTCCGCTGCAGACTGTGGTATGCTTTTGTACCGTTCGAACAACCTTGAATCTCATCCAGGCGCAGAAAAGCCTCAACTTCAGGGTCACGACGCGAGAATTCTTTTAGTTCCGCCAGAGAGAAATCTCGTATGATGGCCGAATGTTCTATCTTACCCCACACTAGCCACTCAAACATACCCTTATACCATCCTATTTTAGTATCGTCGACCATGCATCTCCGCTTTAGTCGGCCAAGTAACTCGCCGGCGTGGTATAGACGAGTTGCTCGAGCAGCTGCGTTCGCATCAATAACAGCAACCCGAATATCGGTTTCCGGACAACGGTGCGTAAGCACGGCTCTTAGGGCCCTATGGATTACCCAGAGTAGGCTGTTCGTTGTAGAAATGAACGGCGAAAGCTTTGTCTCTCGCTGAATGTGGTTCGCTGCGTATCTCAGGAGCTCCTCGTCCTCGATATGGAGCGGCTTTTTTGGAGAAAGTTTATGCTGCGAGCTCTTATGAAATGTACCTGCTATGAAAAGAGACGGAGTATTGTACCCTTGTTTCGTCCTATCATAACATCGAAAAAGTAGTCTTGGTATTGGTTTCGGTGGCCAAAGAGACCTAAGCAGGTTGCATATCGAAAGTTTAGCCTTATAAAGTCCTTTCCGCCGGCTCGACGTCACTTCCACTGAGTGCTCTTCCGTATTGTAACGATTGTCATCGACCTCTTCGCTACGAAAGAGGTTTCTCGGTCGAGCTCGGGTACGACCAGCTCTGGAGGCTTCTCGGCTTAGGCGTTGCGCTCTTGCAGACTGTTGGTCTTTTCTCCACTGGGCATGCGCTACTTTTAACATGCTGGGATCCTCATACGCTTTCTTCGTCAAAACCAATCCTAGGAGGTTTGCACTTGTTTCAAGTTCGTCCCTTAAAGACCTGTAAGATTGGCTCGTATCCTTAAAATCACTCGTGTCAAAGACGGATTGCAGAGTTGGCGCACATCTGTAGTAGTACATAAGCAGTGAACCCAATGACCGGTAGCATCTCTGCCCGCTTGTCGTAAGCTCTTCCGCGAATACCTGGTTGAAAACCCGAGCGAATATATCCCAATCATTCTCATACCACCTCGCTAAACTACAGACCACTCTTTTCTGCTTGATAGTCCATTGGATGACCTGCCGGCTGACTGGGAGAGTGGTAAGATTTTGCAGAGGCGGTGAGGACTCTTCCGTATCTGGTTCAAGCTTAATCCGAATGTTGTTCCATCGGACTTTGATCTCCAATTTAGCATCTTGCAGGGGGAAGTTGTGGAGAGCACCAAAGCCCTCATTGTGCTTAATCCGAGATAGACATGTCCCCTTATTCGTAGTACTCTTCACCGCATTCGAAGCAAATTCTGGTGCTGGAATGTCCTTCCACGTGGTAGGAATTTCATTCAGCAGCGCCTCGGGAACTTCATATCTTATGCCCAAGCTCGATAATTTTTCAAAGGAACACATTAAGTAACTGCCTGAAATTTCTTGAGAGCTACAGAATAGTTTGCTGTTCTTCCTCCGCTCACGTTCTCCGACTAAATCAGCGTGTATCTCATTACGCTTGCTACTGTACAGTCTCTTTTGCCGCACAACTGTTACTGAAGCTCAAGTGAATTCGTTACACGTGGAGAGACAGGAGAAACTTAGGAAAGAGGGCTGTATACTGAGCTTCTCTAGAAGATATCAAGTACTAAAGTAAAGGAGACGTGCTGAGCTCTGACGAAGCTTGCATCCTCTGAGGTGCCAAAGCGGCTGACCCTGCCCACACTATGGTTGAGATCCCAAGGGACAATATTAGAGTTCAGTGCATCCCAGGGCCAGTGTGAGTGAGGTCACGATCCGCGCTCGCTTGCGCAGAATCAACCAGATCGCTTTCTAAAGGCGCACATCCAGCGGTACCTACATATACAACTCCATGTCCATTGCTAGCAGTAGCCAGCTCAGGTTTCGACCTGAAATACGCGCAATGCGTAAAAGCACTTCGATACCCAAGATCTATTCGTTAGGTTAAGATCATGTTTACAAGGCTTTCCCCGAGCTTGGCAGCGGTACGTAACGCCAGCTCGATGGCGGGTAGACATGTGTGGGAAACTCATCTAAGCTTATCTGTTAGTCCACGGAATTTTCCTGAAGGTTAAGACAGTGCCTCTGTATATGCGTAAGACTGTCATCGACAGTGAGGTAGGGGAGTAGTTTGGATGCGGGGAAACGCAAGAAAGCATATCTAAGCTTATCGCTTAGCTTAAGGGCAGGTTTCAAGAACGCCATCCAAGCGCATATGCATGTATCTCCCCCTCTGGAAGGATTGCGTGTAAAGTGTAGAATGGACCGGGACCGCTTTAGACTCATGTACTTAGGATAGGGCAACGACCTGGCAGGGCTCCATTGTCATAGTGTAAGGCCATGGACAACGAGGATGCGGTAGGGTTTCTGAGCGCTCTTCTTGGCAATACACTGCGAATTCATATCACCGATACCCGGATGTTTATCGGCCAGATGAAGTGCACAGATAAGGTATCCTTCTTTGGCTGCGTAACCAGCCTACAAGCGTTGTTGATGTACTGCTAGGATCGCAATGTCATTCTTGGGAACGCCCATGAATATCGATTACCGTCCGCCTCAAACGTTGAATTAGCTGCTGCTCAAGCAATTAGCTCGGACTCGATCAAGATGGACATGACGAGCCGATATGTGGGACTGATTGTAGTCCCCGGTCAATACATCACGAAGATCGAGGTTGAGGAGTTTGAAAGCCCAGGGCGCTAAAGAAGTGAAGATATCAATATTGATTATCGAACGATTGCTGAGCTGAAAGGAACTCGATGCATGTCACTCCGGGAAGAACGAAACAAGGCGTCCCTTATGGAACCGAAGTCACGACCAGGAAAGCCGAAGCACGAAACGTTAGCTATGGCATGGACAGGATTACGGAGCTTGCGGCAACTACCAAGGTTGGGGAAAGCCTAGAGACCTCTCTTGAACAGCATGCTGGCTTCGCCGCCAACAAGACCTACCAAAGAAGTCCTCTCGACCAATTTACAACCCTGCCTACTACCAGTAGCAGGCTACGGTTCATCCAGGTTGTCGACGTATCAAGAGCAAGGATCCACGGCAACCTAGCAGCACAGACACTCGTCGGAACAGAGAAAGGGTGGAATTCAAAGGCGGAGAACGGCCGAGTTCTGTCTCAGACTGTGGGTGCTCCGATGTCAGATGGCCAGAGGAAAGGAGCGAGTGCGACGACGTAAACCAACGGTTGATCTTGCTGGTTACGCGGATGGATTTGCGCAGGGGACGATACACTTGAGTAAGCTGTTCCAGACTCCTGTCGCCACTTGACATCGCCGAACTGAGGACAGCAGCAGTGTTCGATCCCATCTTCGTTACGATTTCCGGTGACGCGTCTGGCATCAGATTATATCATTGACTGTGACAAACATGTACCATATCTAGACCCAATCTCCGTGATCAATAAGGCTCGAAATTACTAATGCACTTGTGGTTTGGCGAGAATGCCCTTAAGTGAGACCTTGTCCTCTGGTGCTTTGTTTAAATCCGATGAATCCGGACGGCGTTTGGACTTTATTTCAAATTCTGACCGTCGTATCGCAGCGCGTGACTCAGCCGCGTCCAATCTTTTGGAAGTTCAAGCCACGCTTAGTAAACGTGCCAAGCCTCTAATGCGGAGGCCTACCTCACCTGCCTTACACCTAGACCTCCTTGACCTTACTTTTGTCATGAACGGCGCCCACGCTCACATCTTCGCACCCACGTTAACTCATTAGACGTCGCAGGACGTAGGTAAAGCAAAGCTCAGACATCTTTGATTACGGCTACTTACTCCATTCGCTCAACCACCGCGCAGGGCAGCTGAAGTTATAACACCCGCGTGCTTCCCCACAGTTTCTGCCTTTCCTCTTCGATCCTGGCTGGAGTACGACTTGACGTCCTCTTTGTACCTCTGGAGACGAGTCCAAGAGGCTACCAACATACCGAGCCGTGCAGCAATTGCGCCCTACGAGCAGGCGCAGCCGCGACGACGTCGGCCAATACGCTCTTCCTCCTCCTTCTCTCCAGGCTCTACCGACCTCCGTAACGCTTGACACGCACGAACAGCATAGGGCAGCTAGACATCTACATCGAGAAACCTGTACTGTAATATAAAGACAAAATCCGAGAAAAATTCTTACCGACCTCACATTAAACACCCTTCGGTCACCAAGTTCACTTAGCCCATCTTTGGCGCATTCGACTGACGCTGTCTGAAATAATATTCGCGCATAACTTACCAACGAACAATGGGCAACCAAGAGTCCAAGCCAAAGAGTGATGGGTCAAGAACTCCAACTCGAGACAGCGGCGATAACCCTGGGTTCCCGTCGATGCCCTCGTTTTCGAAGTCGGACACACGAGAGTCCACACGGTCTCTTCGCGGTATCGGATCCAAAATCCGTGGCTCTAGCAAATCCGACAGTCCTAGAAGCTCTAGCGCAGCTCTTGCAGCGACAACGTCCGGAAGCAGCGCAGACACAGAGAGGTCAGATTCAGCCTCTACGCGATCCGGCATATCTGGATCTTCACGACCGCATCGAGGCTCTAATTCGTCGACGGCCCCAGCAGGGTCCGCAATTGACGTTCCTGGAGGTGCGAAAGGCGGCCCGACAGCTGAGCAAGGGCCTCCGCCATCACCATCGCAGTCTGCGTCACTCGGTCATGGTCACGGTTCGGTGAATAAGAGCGAAGTTGATCATGTGTCTGATAAGCCTCCAAGTGGCGCCATGCGCCCAGTAGCACAAGCTCCGAAGCAATCGATCCTCGTGCAAAATAACAGTGCTGTTCCACCAGTGACTGATCACTCTGCAACAAGAGACGGCTCTATCTCACAGCTAATGGAGCTGAGTTCATTGAAACCTATTGACCTTGATGATATGATCAAGAGATTGCTGGACGCCGGCTATGCTGGAAAGGTCACGAAGACATTGTGCCTCAAAAACGCTGAAGTGTTCTCGCTTTGCGCGGCCGCTCGAGAGGTATTTTTAAAGCAGCCGGCCCTTCTCGAACTCTCGCCCCCAGTAAAAGTGGTTGGGGACATTCATGGACAGTATACCGATCTCATTCGCATGTTTGAGATGTGCGGCTTCCCGCCCGCTTCCAATTACCTCTTCCTTGGTGATTACGTGGATCGAGGGAAGCAATCGCTGGAGACAATTCTGTTACTCTTATGTTACAAGTTGAAGTTTCCAGAAAATTTCTTCCTTCTTCGCGGGAATCATGAGTGCGCGAATGTGACTCGTGTTTATGGCTTCTATGATGAATGTAAGCGAAGGTGTACGATAAAAGTTTGGAAGGCTTTCATTGACACTTTCAATTGCTTGCCCATCGCTTCGATCGTTGCTGGCAAGATATTCTGCGTTCACGGCGGCCTCTCGCCTAGTCTGTCGCATATGGACGATATTCGGAAGATTGAACGGCCAACTGACGTGCCGGATTATGGCCTCCTCAATGACTTGCTCTGGAGTGATCCTGCCGATATGGAGTCTGATTGGCAAGCAAATGAGCGTGGTGTTAGCTACTGCTTCGGGAAGAAAGTCATTATGGAGTTCTTACAGAGACATGACTTCGATCTTGTGTGCCGTGCACACATGGTGGTAGAAGACGGGTATGAATTCTTCAATGACCGAATACTTGTCACGGTCTTCTCCGCGCCTAATGTAAGTAAATATCACTCCGCTACCCTGCATCAATGCTGACTTAAACAAGTACTGCGGAGAATTCGATAATTGGGGAGCGGTCATGTCTGTGTCGGGCGAGCTGTTATGTAGCTTTGAGTTGTTGAAGCCGCTTGATTCGGCCGGACTCAAAAGTCATATCAAGAAGAGTCGTAATAAAAGAGAGAAGAACATGCTCAACAGTCCGGTACGTTAATTCGCATATTTTCGTCTCAGCAATTCACTGGCTCGCGTCATTGAAGAAAGAAACTAATTTTACGCTTATCTTAGCCGGCCAACCAGTATCCCCAGAGTTATTAGAGTGCCATCACTCGCTGGTCGCACGTATTGTGAGACAGATCGCGAGTCTCACTGCAATGCAATCGACCCACTGCAGATTGTGCACCTTTGAAGGTCATCTTTTGGGCGGCGAAATCATTCCAACTTCGGATGGAAATTAAGAACTTCGAACCTATGTGCCAATGGCCCGCATGCATGGAGGAAGGACTACTCGGATACGGAGCAGAGAAAGAACACCCCGAAAGCTCAAGAGCTCACGCCTTTTTCAATGCAACATTGTCTCGGCAATGATAAAGAAGATATCAAAAAGTCCCAGCTCGATCTCGCTAATCCCACACCAAAACCCTGCAATGTTGCCCAGTAAGGTAGACTGGGGCATAAACGCTCCCGAGGAGGCGACAGATCAGCTGTGACGGGAACTTGTGGATACTCCTTCTTCTTTACTCTCTATATTCCGCTTCCGCTGCGGAGTTGGACGTTTTCTGACATAACTCTCCACTTCGGCGGATTGAGGATGGTTTCATTCACTTGCGACAGTGGCCACAGTGGCAGGTTTGTTTCCAGTTCTTCCTTGTAACACTGTATTTTTAGCTTCTTAGTGTGTGAATGACCCTTATCAAATAGGCTACTATGTTGCTATAGCATGGTTTTGAGGTAAGAATTGAAAAGAGGGTAAGCTGTTCCTCGCCGCTTGTCGTTTGTAAGTGTGTTGGAAATTGAAGGGTTTCCACAAACCATGCCCTCGCTTAACCCGTCCGCACCCCACCTTCTGCAACCTCACACATCAAGTGAAACCAAAGGACCAGAGACAACAACTTGCGACAACGACAGCCACTGAATTCCGGATTACCTTCACTTCTGCCGACTACTAACAAGAGCAATGGCCGATCGTGGAGGAGCAGCTGGTGCCCGTGGAGGAGCAGGAGGCGGCGCCCGTGGCGGATTCGGCTCACGCGGCGACCGCGGCGGAGACAGAGGACGAGGTCGCGGACGCCGTGGGCCTCGCCGGGGAGCAAAAAGCGAAGAGAAGGAATGGCAACCAGTGACGAAGCTGGGAAGACTGGTCAAGCAGGGGAAGATAAAGAGCATGGAGGAGATTTACCTGCATTCGCTGCCGATCAAGGAGTTTCAGATTGTGGATTACTTTCTGCCGAAGCTGAAGGATGAGGTTATGAAGGTATGGGCTTTCTTGTACAGCCTTAAAGGCTTCCAAAGAGGGGAAGAAGGGTCATATGGGACGTTGGAATAGATGGGGGGAAATTTTGGGAAGGGGATGACTTGGTGGCTAACGGATATATGATCACAGATCAAGCCCGTGCAGAAGCAAACCCGCGCCGGTCAACGCACGCGCTTCAAGGCCATTGTCGTGATCGGCGACTCAGAAGGCCACATCGGTCTGGGCATCAAGACGTCTAAGGAAGTCGCGACCGCTATCCGCGCCGCCATCATCATCGCCAAGCTCAGCGTCGTGCCAATTCGGAGAGGATACTGGGGCACGAATTTGGGTGAGCCGCATTCGCTGCCGACGAAGGAGAGTGGAAAGTGCGGTAGTGTTACCGTTAGGGTATGTTTTACCACATCCTTCTTTATTCTGATTACTGCGAGGTGTAGGGGAGAAAGGGAGCAAGCTGACCCAACGAACAGCTCATCCCCGCACCGCGCGGTACCGGCCTCGTCGCAGCGCCCGCCGTCAAACGTCTCCTCCAGCTCGCTGGTGTCCAGGATGCATACACGCAATCGTCTGGTTCGACCAAGACGCTGGAGAATACGCTGAAGGCTTGTTTCTCGGCGGTCGCGAATACATATGGGTTCCTGACGCCGAATTTGTGGAAGGAGACGAAGCTGATTAGGAGTCCGTTGGAGGAGTATAGTGATGTGTTGAGGGAGGGGAAGAGGTACTGAGCCATGAGAGGTTAAAGGACGCAATTTAGTCTGTTGTTGTGCTTGTAAGCACGGGCAGCGGCTCTCTGATGGACAGGTCTTCGAGATGAATGCAGATAAACGTCAGCTTGAGTGTTTCACACACCAAAGATCTGAAAGTGCAGTGTGGAGCCCGGAGGACTACAGAATCAAGGCGTTTGCCCTAAGATCCACAGCTCGGAAACATTAGAGCATGCTGCTTGTTTGCTAATACAAAACACAAGCACTACGGGATTGAATGTGCAAAGCACCGCATGAACAAGGACAATGCAGCAATCAAGAGAGTCAAGCGCCACAGCAAGCCCAAAACTGATGCCATTAAGCCCCTCTTCGCACCAGTCAATCGTTTTCTATCAAGCTTCTTTATCCTTGCAAACAGTACCATTCAAAACACAAGTCAATGCATCCCAATCAACCCCGTTCCCATCTTCCCTCCCTAAGTCTCAACCCTTCCAGCCCGTCCTGCTCATCCCCATACTCAGCGATAGCTCCAACCCCTTCCACCCCTCCCAACCCATCCACCCTCCTCGCTCCGCACCTCGCACCGCCTACACCTCCCCTTTTCATCCCGCCGCCCAATCATCATCCCATCCGTGACCGCATGCACATAACTCAGCGCATCTGCTTCCGTCGCCAGAGCTAGCGCTGGGTCCAACATCCCTCTCCTTAACAGGTACCCATCTGTAACCCCCATCGGTGTTGGTTTGGCCAGTGTGGTTGACAGTGGCATCATCCCAGGCGTCGCATTTCCCATGCCTAGCGCTTTTCCGCTCAAGTTTGCTAGGCTGAAGATCTCCATGACTGATCGCGCGATAGTGTCGCAGGGCGGGCGGTGCAGACGATCTAATTGGTTGAGGATGTATGTCTGGATCGGATTCTGGGCCTGTGGGAGGAAAGACGAAGTGTACGATACTCCGTTGGGAAGAGGTGGTGGCGGCGGTGGGGAGGGTGGAGGAGGGGGAGGAGTTGGAGG
>JAGFMK010000229.1:0-48588 GCA_021030975.1 Lichenothelia convexa
CCGCTTTGATCCCGACTTGCCAGCATCTTATAGGCCAGGCGACATTGTCCCACTGGGCAAGGAAGTCTACTACCGCTTGGTGCACTTATTTATTGACCGTATTCGAGACGTTGCTTCTACTAAGGGAGTTCAGGTCATTTGTACTAATATATCATCCTGTCTACAAGGTATAGCTCTACTTTAGTATACTAAGGAGCTTACCTATATTGAATGTATTGGTCTAAAGAATGATTACAATGGCGTAGAAGAATAGTGCAAGGCTCTTTTGAAACGGTTCAAGGAGCCTACCTCAGTTGCTTTAGAAAGACTTAGCTAATAGCAATATACTAAAGATAATGCCATTCATCTATAAAGCACTACTATATATATTTAGACAGTTATCTAGAATATAAGAGCTACTAGCCTAGATATGCTGCAGCAGCTCACCTACGCTTAGAATGGCCTTAATTATAAACTCTGACGCGACATTAATGAACCCACTGAGAAGACAACGGTTGCTTCGTTTATTAACGAAGTGTCACGAAAGCAAACGATATGGTACCAAGTTGCTAAAGATAAACGTGATAGACGTTCAAACCACCGCTCGCAGAACAATCAGTACAGTAATAATTACCGCTAATTAATAGTCTCAATTCCGGTGAATATAGGTAATCCCAATTTCATCAACAACTGATGGCTAGGTGGACAACCCTAGCCCACTAGGTCATCGAATACTCCTTCCTATCTAAGGTACAATCAGAGCAATACTTACCTAAGCAAGCAGTTCAACAACACCAACAACAATTACAACCGACTACAGCAGTTATAGCAAGGCTTATAGTAGAACCAACGTCCTATAAATGTGCCTACTCAGTCGTAAGCTCCTATACCCTCTTAGCTAAACCGCACCTATAACTAAAACGCCGGCGGGCAACAAAGGTTTCAGAACAATAACAACAACTATAGTTCAAACCGGTTTAGCCAGCAGAACTGGCGCCAAAACCAAGGAGGATACAACAATGCAAGCGGACTAAGGTAGTACACTCAGTTTGGGCCGCCTTAATACCCCAAGCCCTAAGTAGCGTACCAAGCAGACGTGTAAGAAGACAGCGGGTACCAAGAGTAGGACTTTCAGGCCAGTGGGATGGATCAGGAATACCCACTGGATAGCCAGGATAGGCACGCCAATAATACAGATGTAGATAGCTAAGGCGAGCAGTTTACGAACGGTGATAGCGATCACAAGTAGTAGCAGCAGTTAGCGTATTACAACGCTATTAATTACCACTATATAGTCCTTAAATCTACTCCGAACGAGTCACACGTTGCCGTTCGCCTATTAGCTCAATCACTACAATGCCGTTTATACCTTATAACCTTCTCGTTGAAGAATAAGCTATTTAAATATCTACGCGGCCGCGCTTGTACCGGTTCAAAGCCCTCATGCCTGACGCCAGTGGCGTCAATCGATAGTGTCGATGCCGATGCATATCATGTCTCCGCTATCTTACCTACTACCTGTATTATCAAGTCGTTATACAACGTGAAGAACGATGGTTACACCTTTCGCTCTTGGTAGTATACAACCTTAATAGTCAGCCTATCCACTGGTAGCTAGCCGTCTCAGTTGCTATCTATCTATACCGACACTAGCTGCACTATAAGTCTCATCGATAGGCAACTGCTACTCCGGTTACTTCCTAATATTAGGATATATTATACTGAAGAACTAATTAATATTCAGGGTATTAGATTAGATAAGTATAAATGCTCTGAGTACATTGTCATCGAGATCCTTATTCCTAGCCGCATTCGAAACTCCGCTAGTAAAGACCATGCTGTCGCGTCAATACGCCATGAATTACATCTAGTTAATAGACTAAGGGCTAATATACTTATAGGCATAGATATTATTAGGCCGGAAGGTATACAACTGGATTTCGAGCGTAAGCGGCTCACCTTGCCTAAATACAAAGGCTTGGAAGCCAATATCAACGTTATCCCAAAAGGCGAGCGCATTAAACGAAATATTGTCACTGCGCAATTCATCACGATATAGCCTAATTTATATATAAGACTGCTAATTAAGGTCAAGGGCAAGGCCGTGCCATTGAGTTGGGACTATCGCTTCGCCCCCAAACACAATAGAGTCACTACTCTACTTGGGATCTATAATCAGCTTATAGATTTAAACATGGCTTTTATCACAGTTAGGAACGACTTGCTATAACCTATCCTGCTTAATAAGTATACTAAGCTAGGTAAACTCACTAAGATTGAGGAGGAGTATTGCCATCATCTGCGAACTAGTTTAGAGGAGCACCTGCTCGCTCTACAAGTCGCTACCAGCTTACTAGCAGCGAATATATCACATATTCACGCCAACGCCAGTGTAAATCGAGGGTGTCGATCAATAGCTCTACCGTCTGCAAACACCGCGTCTACAGTTACTCTATTTAAGATAGTGCTTATAAATAGGATTACCGTTTATAGTGCCACGCCTTAGGCTACTCGCCGGCTTATAGAGACAGCGCTCGCCTTCCCAGCACTTTAGACCGAATATGGAGGTGTAATAGTTAACATCCCTGAGGAAGAATAGATATCGATACCGTTGATTCCAGGAGCAGTTGCTCCACCTACTAAGGTCTACCCGCTGAGTATTGCAGAACGAGAGCTCTTGGACTAATAATTCGATAAGCTACACGAGCAAGGTCGCCTCAAGTAGAATGACGAGCCAACACCCTTTAGGTATCCCGTCTTTGTAGTTTGGCGTAATATTCAACATCCTATTACTGGCGAGATAACTCGTAAAGGTCGTGTCGTAGTGGATATCAGAGGTCTTAACAAGATAACCTAAACCGACTCATACCTATTACCTCTATAGTCTGAAATAACGGCGTTAGTTATAGGTTGCCCCTACCTGAGCACGGTAGACGCAGCCAGCTTCTTCTATTAGTAGAGCGTTAAGGTTGCGGACCGTTATAAGCTTATCGTTGTTAGCCACTAAGGACAAGAACATTTCAATATAGCACCTCAAGGTTATAAAGGCAGCCCACCTTACGTCTAATGCAAGATTAATAAGATCTTACAATCATGTCGTACGTTCGCTTGGGCATATGTCGACGACATTATCATCTTTTCTAAGAGCTTTAAAGAGTATATCGAGCACCTCCGTCAGGTATTTAATACGCTTAAATTATATAGGATCTGCCTCTCACCGACCAAGTCCTATCTTAGGTACCTAAGTATAGTACTACTTAGCCAGCGTGTGGACCGGTTTGGGCTTACCATAGCTGCTAATAAGCTATAAGCTATTTAGGCCATTGAGTTTCCCAAGACACTCAAGGTCCTAGAATACTACCTTGGTCTCACTAGATAGCTACGTAATTACTATCCTAGGTATACTATTATTACTAAACCGCTCGAGCGACGTAAGACAGCGCTGCTGGCGTTATTACCAGAGCGCAAAGGTGCTAAACGCAAGTCCCACTCCATTTGGACATCTATTAAGGATCCTAGTAATGCTAAATTATAAGCATTCGCTGCGCTATAGAAAGCCTTCGCGCAGCCTACTTGCTTAATCCATTTCGACTATACGAGACGCCTATTCACTGACTTGGATGCTTCTCAAGATAGCTATAGTGTAATAGTCTATCACGTTAAGGACGAACCAAACCTAAGCAAGGATATCGCTGTCAAGAGGGCGGACATCCAACCTATCTTGTTCCTAAGCAAGAGCCTAACAGCGGCCGAACGTAATTACTGGCCCACTAAGTTGGAGGTATCTTGTCTTGTTTAGATAGTTAAGAAGATACGGCACCTTATAGAGTTATAGCAGCACACTATCGTCTTTACCAATCACGCTGCTACTGTCGGAATCGCTAGTGGGACGACGCTAACCTCCTCTAACTCTGACAAATTGAATCACCGACTTACTCGGGTATCCTAATACCTCTCACAGTTTAAGCTGGATATCTACTAGAAGCTAGGCAAGGCCAACGTCATTCTAGATACATTATCCCACTTGCCGACTAAGCAGCCTTCGTTACAATCGATGGCCTTAATTATAAGCAGCAATAAGTCCAATATATTAGACGATTTGTCTGCGATACACAATTTCTATATCGCCTTAGTCTAGATAAGTGATGACTTCAAGCAGCGTCTCGCTCAAGCCTATAAGGATAATCCTTATTAGGTTAAGATTAGTAAGATAATTAAGTAGTAGGACATTAATAAGCACTGTAAGGCCAAATCGACGCTGTCAACGCAAGGTCCCTAAACTAGTTCAGCGACCACTAACGTAGTAGAGAACGATATAAGCAACACGCTACTAGCCGATCGGGACGATCTTAGTGGCTTCTACTTCCACCGCGTCGGCGATATGATCTACTACAAGGACCCTAGTGATTACTAGGACCGTTTATACTTACCTAAGGCCGTCGCTTAAGAGCTTTTCAAAATAGCGCACGATGATATACACCACAGCGGATTTTACTAAATATATAAGCACTTAGTTTACTCACTGTATATACACAACATGGCCAAGATACTTAGGTCTTATATCGAATATTATCCAGAGTGTCTACTGTCTTAAACCAAAAGGCACAAGCCTTATAGAGAACTTAATCCCATGAATTCGCCTAGGCAGCCGCATCACACCATTACAATTGACTTTATAGTGGCGTTGCCGCAATGCGACGGTATAGATGCCTTACTCACCGTGACCGACAAGTTCACAAAGAGACTCGCTCTTATTACTAGTATAAGCACTTAGGGCGTAAAGGAATGGGCGTTAGCTCTTCTTACTCGGTTATTACAAGCTAATTAGGGTCTACCTATAGTAATAATCTCGGATCGAGACCCTCAATTCCTATCAGCATTATAGAAGGAGGTCTTTTAATTATTAGGAATAAAGCTATGTATATCTACAGCCTATTACCTATAGATAGATAGGTAGTCTAAGCGGAGTAATTAAACCGTTGAAGTCGCTTTACGCTTCTTGCACACAGAATACCTAGATACTCTATAGATATCTATTCTACCAGCGTTGCAATCAGCTCTTAACAACTCTACTAATAGCTCTACTAGCCGTTCGCCTAATAAAGTCCTGTTCGGCTTTAAGCTCCGGCAGTCGCTCGACTGGCTCGCACCCGCGCTCAATGAGTTATATAACGATATTGTCGAGTTGCGCAAGCTCTACCAACAGGAAGCTTCTGACGCAATTGGCTTTGCAAACGCCTCAGCTAAGTATTATTATAACTTGGCCTATTAACCGCTCCCACAGCTTTATATCGGTGATAAAGTCTACCTCCACCTATATAAAGGCTACGCTATCCCTGGCAAGCTAAATCGTAAGCTTTTACGGCAATGTACTGGGCCTTTCCCAATCACTAAAGCTGTCAGCCTACTATTATACCAACTTGGCTTACCTCCAACAATGAAAATTCACCTAGTTATATCAATCCAGCAACTGGAACCCAGTCCCGGCGTTGATCTATTCAAGAGACGCTAACCCCTACCTGGACCAGTTTATAAGGAAGGCGACTCGGAGGAATAGAAGAGCTAGGAGATTAAGCGGATCGTGGATAAACGTTTACGTTATAGGAAATCCGAATACTTACTAAGATAGAGGGGCTTTGGCTCAGAACATGATATATAGTATCTAATTTGGTCACTTAAGAACGCTATAGATATAGTCGAGCAGTACGAGCTCGGTTTGCAATTAGCACGACCCACTGACTCGCCTTCGACCAACGAATAGCCTATCAACACCGTCGATTTAAGCGGCCAAGCACCTTACGCTCTTACTAAGGCCCTTAATAATAAGCACCAGCCGCTGAAACGCAAGCGTGGTTGGCTATAAAAGAACGCCAACGTGTTACACGTCAGGTATAATAATTAAGTGGTGCGAAGGATACTTAGGTTGCTAGGAGGGATATATCTTAGCTTTACTTTACTCACGACGAGGTCGCTACTGGCTTATCTTGAAGGGGGGCAGTTGTTGCGGCATCGGTTATAGATTATAGATACTCTAGTAAGGCTCTTATTTATAGAGAGCCTCTATTATATAGATAGCTTTATCAATTCGACACTTTTAACACCTTCACACTGCGTGCTTAATAAATACTCTATATTATACTTTAGTATATAAGATTATTAATACTTTAGCTTATTACTCTATACCTCTTTCCTTTCTTCTATAGATAAAAGTAATATTAGCTATTATTCTAAGGACGCTCTTCTCCCTACCTTATACTCTTTTAAATATTTTAGTATATTTAAGGCTTTTAATACTTTTTAGTTTTTAGTTTTCTTTTCCTTTTCTTCCTTTACTATAGCGCTCCCTTTATAACCTTATTAACTCTTATCTATTTCTTTCTTACTTCTTTAGTATAAGTAAACTTTAAAACTCCTTATTCTAATTTCTATATACTAATAGTTCCTATAAATAGAAGGATTTACACTTATATAAGCTTTCTAGGATTAGTGCAACGAGAAAGAAGTTGTCAGTCTCAAGCTAAGTAAACTGATATTTACTAGGTGCGGCGCCCTAACTAGGGATCTATGCGTGGACCGGGGTGCTTAGTTTAAGCAGGGATGGCTATAACAGCGGAATTAGCGGGATGGTGGCGACGTGAAGGCGACTTCGTCGGCAGCCAAGGTGATATAAGTCGTGATACTCGCTTGGAAAGAGTCCTATAAGACTAGAAAGGACCATTAACTACTCAGGAGCTCGCCCGTATCATAAAGCTGATATAATTTAACTAGCGATATATCATAAAGCTGATATAATCTAACTAGTGATATTCTAACGTGCTGCTTTACCAGCCTCCCGTAGCGAATAGTCAATTCAATATACCTCAGGAGGCCTCCAGTATAATATATTTCGAGGATAGCTCCTAAGCAATGAGATGTCTCACAACTTATACCACCTTGCCTGTCGGCCGCTGGTTCGTGACGAGGATTATCATGCTATCGTTGCAGTTGGAAAGCAGTAAACCAGCGTTGTTGCCGCTGCTTCCTTATCGGTTAAGCTCAAGGTTATTTAGGACACAAGTTGGCAGAGGTCCTCTCACTCTCAACAGAACATAGCACTAAGCAGACAGAGCAAGATTCTAGGTTCAGCTCGAACCAGTTCCGCAACGGTATCCGTAGCACCGTGATGCCTTAACCCAGATCTTGCCCGGAGGTCTTCCTAGGCGGCATCTGTGTAGATATTCTCTTGCTCTTATCTGCATAGGAATCTCTGACCGGGACTGTCACTACGCACCGAAACGAAAGCGACTTTGATAGCAGGCGAATTGAGCATGCACGTTTAGCAGCACTTGTAAGACGATCATAAGAGTAGCACTTCTCCACATCAAGGAGCTAAGAAGTCATCCGGTATTACCATCCTTGGACGTCCGCGACTGGACTTGAATATTATTGCCCTTCAAAAAATGGCGCATGGAGTTTGTTCTTGCTGGGACATTATAGCGCGTAGGGTCCCTCTATCAGTGAAAAAGCATGCCTAGAGTGCACAAGGCGGTCAAAATCACATCAAGCGGCCGTCAATACCCATCCGTTATTTCCATCCTTCTTCAGCAGCATCCGTCGCTTTTCGGTACGTGCAGGTAACCCGTCGTACTCATCCACATAAGCTACCGATTCCTGCTTTATATTCTCGTCCACTGAGCAGAACAGCAAAGCGAACGGATTGCTTTTCCACGCCTGGACCTTCTTTGACCGCGTCTGCCATGCAATGGTAACGAAGAAGAAGAGCGAAGTCAGGACCATTGAAACTGGGAATGTGATCCACCACCATCGTACGCGGATGAATGGGATGGTAGCTGTGATTGTGGCGGCGTAAAAGGGATCGCTGGCTGCTGGGTTTGCTTGGATGAGCGCGTTCGTCATGCTGAGTGCTACTCCATGGATCCAGATATGGAAACTGGCAAAGTTTTCGTAGAAGCCGTCTACAAGATGGTTCGTGGAGCTCCAACCGCCTGTTCCATTGAAGCTCCTGAACGCATTTCGTAGATCTCTAGAATACATTCCTGAGGCGGTGAAATTGGTGCCAGGTATAACGTTGAAATCTGATGGTATATCGGTGAAGATGAAGTCGTTGGGGTAAAAGTCGGTGGCCCACAAGCCTTTCCTCCAAGTTGCGAGGACCGTACGGTTCTGCACAGCATCCGTTACGCTAATCCGCCAGGCTTGCACGCAGAACCATAGCTCACATTCGATCCCAACCATCTCTTTTTCGTAGAATACACCCGGTGTGCCCAAGGCACTAAAACTCGCTATGACGTTGTCATCACCCGAGAAGTCGTCAGACAACTCATCTCGAGAAGTTGGCTCGCCTATCTGAGAGACGTTGAAATGATACGTGTTGTCTGGCCATAGAATGAGACCATTGGGAAGTTGATAAGCGGCGCCATAACCGTTTATCTCCTCCTTGATCTTAACTATTTGGTCTGTAACATTCGTACAAGCCCCACAAACTGCCAACGACGGTATAACTGGCCACGTGCAATGTCCACTGCCACAGTACACTTGAAGATCGGTATGATTTATGCTGAGTATACCGCTGTGGATCGATGCCAGCATCGCCAGATCAGGCATATAAGCCGCTATGCACAAATAAGTTAGTCAAGATCATTGTTGTCAGGTGGGGGATAAGAGACCGAAGAAGGTTCTGTGCTAGAGTGCAAACACCTTTTTTTTTATATCCCCTTGCCCTGTAGTGTAGTAAACGTGTTCAACTTACGGCCTTTAGGAGCGTGTTCTTCGCCATAACGTTCACTCCTCTGAACACTCATTGTTCGGTTTGCATTTACGAAGTCTGCGCTTCGGTATTCAATGGATAAGAGCTGTTGCGAGAGCGTGTTAAAAGCCAAGGATAATACAGTGACAGAAGCACCTATAGACGCTAGATCCCTATATGTACAGATTCAGATCAGTGCCTGGCTATTTAAGGATGAGCTTAGACTTACAAGCCTTTAATTGCCCAAAGGAGTTTCAAGCTGCCCCATGCTCCCCTTGATGCTCCATCAAAGGTTTCCAGATCCCCCAACCTTTTGCCCTGCACCTTACGCTTTGTCGATGGCTTCGCTAAAGCGAACCAGTTCCACTTGGCTTGGCTTATAGCTTCTGCAACGGGCACCATAAGCGCCGCCCTGGTTACCGTAGCCAACAACGCAACCAAGCCGTTGAGCGTTAGAACACGGTAATTCCATGCCGTTTGCGGCTTCCCATCGTAAGTCCATAGCAGTGCGAAGAGGGTACCCAGGCCTATGAGGAGAAAGGATTGACGCCATAAGCTCAAACAGCCACCAGCTGCGCTTTATTACAAGCCCGGAAGGAGACGCGTTTGGCAAATTAGATGTTGGGGCGTCATCCGCTGCTATCCCGTCACACTCTACTATAGGCTCCTTCGGTCTGTTGAGGCCAGGAGTGTCATTGGAGAAACATAGACGGACGTTTTCTCGACTTGTTTCAGAAGGATCGGGAACTAGTGTAGATGATGAAGACATGCTGACGTTCACTCCATGCAGTGTATGCTTCATTGCGACCGCATAGGATTTGGCAAGCTGAATCACTGCTGGATGAGCGCTTGAATGAGAGACGCGAGGTTCTGAATAGACATATATGCTGCAGAATCAAATGTGTCAAACCAAAAGTTCAGCCCAATGCCAAGTGTAGCGGAAGAAAGGAATCGAGGGCTAGATGCACGAGGCTGACACCAGTCCAAGGCCCCCCACCACCGTGCCCATTGCTCATATTTCTTTCGCGTGGCCGAACACGGTGGCTGTGGCTTGCGCCGGTATGTAGTATCCTCTTCCATTACAGGCTTTGCGGCAACCCTCCAAGTTGTTATGTAAGCTCAGCCGCAATGCCAAGTATCGTGGGAGAAAGGCGTGGAGGGGCTAGATGCATGAGGCTAATACCAGTCCAAGCTGTATGTAAGCTCAGCCGCAATGCCAAGTATCTTGGGAGCAAGAGATCGAGGGCTAGATGCATGAGGCTAACACCAGTCCAAGTTGTCAAATGATCATTATGAGCGCCAGGTGTTCCGTAGCAGCCTAAGTAGGCAGCCATTGCAAGCAGCGAATGCGATATGGAGTGAAGGTAACACGCCATTAATGCCGAAGATTTGATATCTGTTGTAATTACTACGTGCTGTACTAGGTAGTTGGGAGAGTGCGAATTAACCTTGGAAGCGGGATGAACAGGCGGGGAGAATCTATGGACACTCTGTGCCGCAGGACACCCGCGCCTGGGCGCATGACTGGGCGGAATCTCAGTACCGAGGTACCAATTTGGCGCTGAGTCTCCGGCTTCGCTGTGGCGTGCTACTCAAACCACTTACTGACCTCGCCGTCGCTGTCTATCCTAGGTTTCTTAGTATAGAAAGGAGTTTTAATAAGTTCTTAGTATCTGTAGTATATCAGTTATACCTTAAGGCCTTACCGGTGCCTCATAATTGACTATACTATCGCTTACTCGCTCCTAACTCTAGTAGCCCTTATTTATTCCACCGTGGTTCGTCTTGCCGTAAAATTTCCGCTCTTCTTACCCTAGTAGTTGCTGATAACCACTTCTCTGTTAACCTTTTATGCTAACTGAGTCCCAGCCTTGGCCTCGTTGTTGTATACTTAGTACTACTCGTTACTAGTAAGTGTTTTGACAGACGCGACAGCGAGGGGGCATGCGCGGGCAACTAAAGGTAACTGCGCCTCTTTTTAGACAGCCGCGAGTGTCCTGGGGCACAGAGTGTCCATAGATTCACCCGAACAGGCGCTATCCCTCTTCCATATATCTGCTATAGCTTAGTCACTACCTACTCTATTTAACTAGGTCTGGGTTTCGTGCGCAAACGGAAAACATTGTCCTACTGAAGATTGTGCTTAACTTATACTCGAGGTGACGATGCAGTGTCGTTTAGAGGTTGTATAGTCGTGCTCCCTAGGGATTAAAGGCACGAGTTACCGGGCCTTCCCGCGATATTAAGAGATGTATCGACAGTGCGTCGGTGTAGAGCCCGAAGGAAGTCGCGCGAATTCAGCCACGCCCCGCAAGTGCTCCACAGGTGCAATATATCAGACAATCACATTGTGGAATCATTCAACTAGGAAGCTGGTTTTATAAGAGTCAGTTTCACAATCGTGAAGAGCCTCCCAGTGTCAAGATTTAATATCAAACGGAAATTTGGGGCATAAGAGCTCGAAGACGACTTCGAGGGTCGGAGCTCGCAGAGTTGAATGAACGCGGAGCGGATGACGTGGCGGCAATGCTCATCACTGGTAAGGCTCCAGCTTATGGGGATGTTCATGCACCTGAAGACGATGATGCGTGGAAAAAGAAAGCTCGTGATTTCTTCGAGCATGCCAACAAGCTCGCAAGCAATGTCAACTTGTTCTACGGGCTGAGCGAGCACGCGCAAACGTCAGTGCCGAGTGGGCTCATCTACTATGACTCAGAAGACACAGACGAGCTATTCGGGGAGAAGGAAGAGTTGCTGAAGGAGAGGCACAGAATTCCAGAGCTCTGTCAAAAGCTGGCGTACACCCTCTGTCGCGAGAGCCTCGTGGGACTTAAGGGGGTTTTAGATGAAGCTGCCGAGAAATACAGTTTGGACTCACAAGGGAAGATCACGGATAAGGAAAACGACCAGCCTGCGGCAAAGGACAAGAAGGCTCAATTGAAGAAAAAGTCTCAGGCACGGCCACGGCTTCGGAACTGCAGAAGAAGTTAGGGAGGTTAGTCAAAGAAGGCATCAAGGACGCAGGATCTGGAGGAAGCGTAACGACCCCAGGAGACATTTCTGGCTCAGGCGCGCCATCGGCAGTGGGTAGCGGCAGCCGTCCTGGGACGCCGATTAGCACAGACGGCCTCTCTGCACGTCAGGCTGCAAAGTTCTATGAGCCCCTGGAAGGAGAAAAGTAGCACTAGGATGAGGATGTTCGAGAAACTGTCGCTGATATCTTAGGCTGGGAACGTTATATACAGGCAGGCCATGATTTCAAGCTGCTGTCACGCAAGGGTATGATATTTAGAGTACTGGGGGCCCTCAGCTGAGTATCCTACCTGAGGTCCGTAAGCAAGCATGCAAGCAAGGACGACTGGCTGTTCTTACTAATTTGGTAAACGTGTAGTGCTGGAGACCTCCCGATAAGTTTCTCACTTGAGTCTCAAACCCAAGCAGAAATGCAAGCACGAAGTACGGGTACCTATGCCAGTCGAACAGCTTTTTAGTAGTGGAGACCTCCTGGTGAGTTTCAACTTTAAGTCACATAAGCAGAATATGCCTGCGAGATTGATAGCGCAGGTAGGCATTCAACCTAACAAACGTTATGGTACTGAGGACCTCCCGGTGGATTTTTCTTTGAGGTCCGTAAGCAAGCAGATATGCAACATTAGGATGCTGGCATATTCATGCGCTCTCACACTTCCTGGCCTGAACTGAGAACTAAGCTTGCGAGGGGCGCGGCGTCTACCTGGTGAATGAGTGTTATCAGCCGCTATCTCCGCGGCGGTGTTGGCAGCGGTATCTTTTGTTTGTTTTGCAGGTAGTAGGTAGTTGTTTTTCCCTTGTTGCGGGATGTCTGTAGCCTTTCGTTGCCCTCCGCTTCAGCGGTTCGCTCTTGGCCGCAGCTGCCGCTATCCGCCGCTCACGCTTGGCTCACGCTTCTTGCTTCTTGCGCGCCATCTCCTCTCGCTTCTTTAAGCTCCTCCTTCTAATCAAAGGGTGCTAGTAGGAATTCTATGATGGATATATCTTCGTTCAAGTTCTCGCTCTCACCTTCTGGCTTGAACTTCTTGGCGCGAGAAGTCCGCTTCGGCACCAGAACTGGCTCATAGACCGGTAAATTTTACGCCTCCTTCGCGATGTCCAGGTCAAAGTCAGTTAGTATGCGTTCCAACGCGACATTGGCGGCTTGGTGTCGAAGCACCTTTATGCCAAGCCGTTCGTCTTCACGCTCCAAGTTGGTGATGTGCTCATTGGCCTTCGTTCTTAAGGAATCGAACGGATGTTCAAGGTAACTGATACGATTGACAAATGGTAACCTGATTTCGCTGTGTTTTTACTGTTAGCTCCTTCGCCGAGCTAACAGAATGCATGATGAGCTATATATTCTGATTTATCGCCCATGGTTGATTGTCCGTCCCTTGATCGGGTCGTGCTTGTCATTAGGGCATGCTGCATAAGTATAACATTGTCATAACGAGGATGCCGCAGGCCCATAATACTGAAGACCTCCCAGTAGATACTTTCATTTGAGTCTCAGAACCAAGCAGAGATGCAACATCACGATGCGCGTTCAGGTGGCGTTGGAGCGATTCCGCCCCACTGAGGACCGCCCGATAACTCTTACCTTTAAGTTCCGGGAGCAAGCAGACATGGAACTTAAACGATGCCCGTCCGCTTTTCACTAAAGCATTCACTAAGGCAAATCATGCCACTGAGGGCCCTCCGGTGGATTTCCCTTTTGAGATCACGTCAGTCTATCGAAGTGACAATGCTTCACATATACTTATTCGAATAGAGGACTTCCCTACCGATTTTAACTCTATTCGCTGTTTAGTCGCTACTAGGGCCTTTCACCCAATGGATAGAATGCATGGTAAGCTGTACATGCTCAGTCGTCGCCGATAGATTAATTATCTGTCCCTTGAGCGGGCTGTCCTTGACGATGAGTGCGCGCTGATTTATTGTACCATTATCATTGCTTCATTCCATCACCGTCAGTGCTTCACTCTACCATCGTCACTGCTTCACTATACCATCGTCATTGCTTCATTATACTCATCATTGCTTCAGTGTATGATCATCCTAGCTTCGTTTTAACTTGTTAATGCTTCATTGTCTATCGTAACGGCAAGGTTGTTGGTAGGATGAGTCTCCTCGGCGCTTTATTTCTCCTGTCTCAGCGATAAACATCTCGGGATACCGCTAATAGTTGCCTGAGCGTTCCCGTGGATACACCGCCATCCAAGTAACGCCACCACTGCTTCGCCTCATCTGGATCTGCTTTAAACTTTAGAGGTTCGAGCGTGTATTGGCGCAACGTGGACTCAGCTCTGAGATTTCCACGCCCGGTGCGGAAGTGGTCGGGAAGGGGAGCTTTCAACGGACTGCGTGAGAGTAATTCAATAGCGTATCCAGGTACCTTGGTCCTTGGCAGTTGCAATCGGACCGCTTCGCGCACCATGTCGTCGGGGTACGAGTTGGCCCCTTCTGGTGGCTCGTAAAGCTTAGCAGCCCGGCGCGTAGAAGGTGCACAACCGCTGACTGTTGTAGGTGGAGGTCTCGTACTCCCTGCGAGGGATGATTCAGAAGTAGCGAGAGCTTGTTGTCGTGGGTTTGGTGTGGTGCGCACCGTTTCTTTTACCTTGAGTCCGTCTTTCACCAATCGTCTTCACTTTTTCTTCTACTCCGAGACGTGCTTCTTCGCAAGGTTCTCCGCTTCCTTTCCCTTTGACCATAGCTCTACTTCCTATCTGTCTGACTTCGGCGCATTCTCGTTCCTGAAGTAAGACATATCCATGTCACCCTTGTCTCCCCAGCTACTCAATCCATAGTCTTCTATGCCTTCGTCCACCTCATCTCTGGGGGCAACTCGATTCCCTTTGCAGTACGCAAACGCAACTTTTGAAAGACGCTGAGATCCTCTTCTCTCCCTTGGAGTAACCCCTACTTCCCCTCATAGACATTGTCCACGCCTGCCGAGTCATAGTAAAACCCGTCTTTCTAGCACGGTAGTTTAGCCACATCGCTCATCTTTTACCATACCGCCGAGTGGTTTGTTGTTGTGTTGACACGGCGGAGAGAATTACGCGCTCTCCTTTCTGCTGCATCTTCTTCTGGTGCTGCATGCACGTCCTTGGAGGCTATCTCATCTCTGTTGGTTAATGCTTCTGCGATGGCTTCCTTGGCAGGCTGAGCTGGCTGTGGATGTCGGCCGTAGGGTCCGTCGTGGATGGAAGGTCATATCCATGGATGAATTCCTAGTCGGTCCCCGTTCTGTGCGGGAAGCATTATTGGTCTGGTGCTTGTTGCGGACGCATCTTTCGTAGTTGGCGGGATATGGAATCCATGAGGCTGAGAACTCTGGGAGACGGAAGCGCTACTTTCAGTCTCTGGCGCGAGGGCGAGGATGGCAAGTCCGGCCAGTTTACGGGATCCAAACCGTAGAAACCCGTACCCTGCATCCATTTTGCTTTCCTTCACTGAGGGTGTTTGTGCTGGGTGAGCCAATAGAGGATCGTCATTTCGTGCATGGATCTATTTGCTGTACTTTATTTTTCGTTATGAGCGACAGGACGATTTGCCGATCGAAGCAGGGGGAGAGAACACAGATATTTTCAGGCCAGAATAAGCACAATAGCGCAGAAACATGTTCAACCCTGCGGAGAAAGCCCCGAGCTTTCAAGATCTTTGTACCCCCAGGACCGTTTAAGCAGTATCTGCAATCCCACGATTTCTGGTGCCTGTGCTTGGCGGTTCTTGGCACCAACCTGGTGGTCTTGCATAGTGTATTCAGACCTGTAGCGAACCGGTGAGAAGCGTGAAGCCCAGTCCCGATTATTCGAGTAGTAGTCGAGATCTTCTGGAGGAGGTCTGTACGCGTCTGCGCCGCATGTTCCTTAGCGCTAAGCGTGAAAACTTTTATTATAAGAGACAAAGATGGAAGTGAGTGGCTGCAGGCCTTGCATATTTCAGTGGCAAAGGAACATACATAGACGACAGCCAGGAAGGGGGAGGAATAAATGCCCAGACATTTGCTCAACACGACAAGGAAAGGTCAGAAGCACGGCAGCTCTAGACGATACTGTTTATCCTTTACACGCTCGTTAAGCAACGAGTAATATACCTGCAAGCATTTATCGTTTGTAACAAAACCTTCAAAGGTATCAAAATCCAGATATCCAAATAAGCAGATACGCCAGTAACAATTATCTCAAAGGTATCATCTTTTAAACGCCCCTCTTCCCGTTCGCGCCCGCATCCACCCGCATTAAAGCATTATTTTTCTTGGCCGATCTAATCTAGTTCTCCGGAGTAGGAGCGGGGAATCGAGTGCGCCATTTCGCGCCGAACACTTGGGTCAAAATCACCGGGATCAAGGCACCGGCGACGACAACAGCCTGCATGCCGAAAGCAAGGGCTGGACCATCACGGGCAACCCATTTGAGCTGGAAGTACACCACCGAGAAGCCGCCAATGACCCTGTAAATTCAATTAGCGAACTTCTGGAAAAGTAGATCCGGTGTATCCTACCTCCAGAAGTTGATCCAAGACGAGGCCAACGCAGCATGCTCGGGGAAACAGTCAAGTACGTAAGCACTGATTGCGGTCATGGCGCCGAGAGTGGAAAAGCAGTTCATGCCCTGTTCGTGGCTTACGTTAGCATGTAAGATCCAAAGAAGCCGAACAAGGACAGGAAAGACATACCCAGCCGAAAGCCAAGCCGACCCATGGCAGGTGATGGGCGAGGGTCTGCCCGAACAGCACAAGACCAGCGATGCCAATGATAACCGGGATGTAGACACCGTTGAGACGGTTCTCCGGCTTGTGAACGCCATTATGGGTGCGCATGTAGCGGTTCTGGATGAAGTCGTTGAACCAATGGCCCCAGAATTCCGCAAGCACCGTCCCAATCATAGGAGCGAGATACAGAAGGGCCAAGCCCCTAGGGCTAAACAGGTACGGTGGCGGCAAAACGAATTGAGTGATTGTCGAGACAATGCCAATGGTCCACATGGTTATGGGCATGACGAACAGAGCGGCTGCGCAGAAGGTTAGCGGCCAAGATAGTCGGTCACATTGAACTCGTCACTTACTCGGCGAGAAGAGATATGGCCGGGCCAAGAGCGAAAACTGATGCTTGGTGACCGTCCACATGGTTGGCCTGCCCTGAGCACGGGCGCCAGCGATACCTGTCAAAAGCATGATCTTCCCAAGAATTCCTTTCGGGGCGGTCTTTTGAGGGTTACCCCTGTCGTACAACGTCTCGTTGCCGAGGAAGATGACCATTAAGACGCTCCAGCCGTAGAAGCCGCATAAGATACCAAAGTCCGGTCGCCAAGCAAGCTTCTCGATGGCAAAGCTCGAGATGAAGGGGCCCAAATACGGACCAATTAGGAAACTCATCGCCCAGATCTAAATTGGTTAGTATAAGACAGATTAGCGCGGACATGGAGGACGTACATTGATCTTTCGCGCGCGTTCGTGGAAGAAGAACATGTCGTGGATGATCGATAGACCAATGACCTGAGGGGGAGCACCAAAGAAGCCTTGGAGAGTGCGGCAAGCTGTAAATCCGGCGTAGCCAGGAGCAAGAGTGGCTCCGATTGTTACGATGAGGGAGAGCAACTGCGACCAGAAGAGGACCGGCAACCTGTTGCGTATTAGATAAATCTCGGCAAAGTTCCAAGCGTGGGCTTTACCGTCCATATCGCTGACATAGAGGGACAGCTAGGAGACCGCCAGGACCTTGCATAAAGATACCACCGCTGATTGAATTTGCAACCGCTGGGACGGTCATACCCCACTCGGGCGCCTGGAGCTGGAAGACCGTCGATCCCCAGGTCAAAGTCCAGTCGGTAAGTAGACACCCTGGAATTAGAGCAAGAAGAACAGCCCATTTTTTCATCGAGCTCCAATTAAGCGGATCCTCTGGGTCGTCAGATGGCTGCGGTATAAGCACCGTCTTGCCATCTTTAGCGGTCTTCACTGCTCCATAAGGGGTGATGCCATCTTCAGGATCAGGGCTCTGTGAGCCGGAATTGATGAAGACGTTTGGTTGTTCTTTGTTTGCATCGACGCCGTAGTTGTTCTTCTCGGTCATGTCCGCCATATTGAAGATGCTTGGTCAACGAGGGTAATGTGAGCAACAACGATCGCCCGCGTGGGCGATTGTCCTGACTTTATGGTTGAAACTCGAATGGTGAACAGGGGGAGAAGGAGCTGGCTAAGGTACAAGCATGGCTGAGGGCCCGCCCCACCCATATTTCGCCAATCGCATTATTCGCTGTGTGCATCATGACAGGTTCGCGAACAGCCTTCGGCACTCGTAAAGCTGATATTACACTGGTCAGATATTGGATCGACAGGATATCTCTGGGATACTCTCCCTGTGAGGTCCAGATTGGTGGCAGATCTAGTATGGACAGGTCGGGGTGCGGAGCCGGAGGCGTACGGGCGGGTACCTTAGTGTAAGCCATCGACAGGGGCAACACAAGCCACCGAACCACATGGCATGTGCTAGGAGAGCCACGAGAGCCTATTCCGTACAGCTTATCACTATTCTGGCAATTCTTGGCTTCCGGTGGGGAATCCGCAAGGCTGAGAACCGTACTGCTTGCCGACGTTTGGGACAGCAGGGTGCAGGACATGCAGGTAGACCCGGCGATGGCTTGTCTAAACTTGTCGAGTAAGCACGGTTCGCATTATAAAATTTATCGTTAGGGGGTAAGACACCGTATCTTGTGATTAATATTATGCTCCAAAACCGTTCGTCTGTGCACACGAGTGTAAGCTGCATGACTTCCATAAAGCTTCTGTGTGAGGTGCAACAACGCTCCGGCTGGTCCTGTGTCCCCTTGCAGGATTATCCAGCCGTCCCAGCCAACGTCTGACATTTTTCTTATGCTTCTGGAATCGGCCAAGGGAGGCCTTGGAATCGAGGGGGTCATGGGATCTGGCTTACTAAGCCCATGCACACAATGCTGCTGGCCTTCTAACTCCTGTTTAGGCAAGCAGCGATTCCAAAACCCACCCTCTCAATTTTAAAACATCCTCCCACACGCTACCATGTGCTACTGATAAAAGGACACAACCACGGACCTCGTCCGCAGCCAGCCGCTTAGTATTGCTTTAGTCTCGCCGAAGCTGAAAAACCAATGGTAACCGTGTTCTGAAAAGAGGAGTCGCAAGTAGCGTATTTCTGTTCCCGCAGAAAACCAAGCAACTTTATTGCTTCTAAGGGCGGGCTTCTCAAAGGAAACTTATAGAATTCGCATCCAATAGAACAAGTACCTAGGTAATGACTATAGTAATGAAACATTTAACTATGAAGTAGATCTCTTCAAGCTACACATTGAGGTAGTAGCATAATAACAGGCGATAACGAATTCGGTTTCTTCACAGACTTTAAGATTAGCCAGTCAAGCGTCAAGCAAGATGCATATAAGTCGGGTCATTTGGCCCCCGGGAAGGGCCTCAGTAAACCACATCATACAGATAACAACGTGTCGTACAGATATAAGTTAGGGTCAGGCGATTCTCTGCTTCAACCTAAATGCTATAAAAATCTGGCCCAACGCGGACCACCCGAGACCTTCCTCGCTGTTTCATCCACTCAGGACTTTGGATATCACCCAAGTTCAGTCACCTTGCTCCAGCAACGTGGCACAAACTCGGACACTTGACTCTGGGGCCCTCCAGTATCACAACTGTCCAGGCGCGACAGCTCAAGCTCAACCGGAAGACTAGAAGGAGAACTCAAGGTTGCAGCTGGTGATCATCAACGCTCTCAAACCACTGGCAACCTCGCGAGCGCTTCCCAGTTGTTTCAGTTACTAGCTCGTTAAGACATCTCACGACACTCTGTCACCTTGCTCCAGCAATGTGACCCAAACCTCGGACGCTAACTCTTGGCGGCCTCCAGCACCACAACTTCCTAGGAATTATTAACGCTCTTTGAAACCGGAAAAGTAGACAGAAACTAAGGAGAGCTTACCGGCTTCTACACTTTCATACCATTGGCGGCCGCCCAAGACGTTCCCAACTGTTCTATTTTCAAGGTCGTCGAAACATCTCACGACACCACTTCGTCACCTCACTCCAAGAATATGACACAAAAGTGGGACACTTGGCTCTCGGGGGCCTCCAGTAATCCAACATCCTAAGAACTAATAGCGGGCCCTCTAGACAGAAACCTCAAGGTTGGAGATTCTCGTCGTCTACACTGCCATAGCACTGGCGGCCGCCCGTTGGTAATTAGGCGAAGAATCGCATAAAGCGCGAGGGAAAAAGGGGACAGCCAGAGACCCTAGCAAAGCAAAATTCCAATACTGCTACACGGCATGTCGTAGTGATGCTTAAGTACTCCTACTGAAATAAATAGCAGTCTCAATTGTCAGCTGTTGCATGGAAGCCGATACGATTTGCGAATATTATAACACAGGAAATATCCTTGCGTGATATTGGAGCCTGGATTGGTGCAGCGGGCAGCTCGCCGTCATGTTGCCATGCTGCGTTGCGGGCCATCACTTTGATTGGAACTGTCGCGCATCATGTTAACTGGATAGCTAACTGGTGGAGTGTTGATGTAGTGCGAACCGCTTGCAGAGCTGATTGTTCGCGACTTTAGATGCTGTTGACGCAAAGAGGCATGGCAATACAGCCCCCAGGCTCCCCGGGCTTGTCACCTCTTTCGTCAATATTTCATTTGTTTTATCATATATTTGCAGTAATGCAACTCTTCTAGTTTAGGAAGCTTTTCTGTCCCTGAATATTCATAGTTGCTATCTTGCAGAATATAGAGCATCGTTCCACACAACATATTGCTAGCCGCCAACACCTTGGAATCAGCCCGCATTAACAGGGTAGCCGCCTGTCCTGTCTGTCATAGAAGTCATCTCATCGTCAATCAAATCTGTGCCCGATCATATCCCTTCAATCGTCATCCGGCTCATCGTCCACCCAAATGACCCGAGACCTCAACCGGGTTCCGTAAGCAGTCACTGCTTGATGTTGAGAACGCAGCGATCCATCCGTCATTGATTCCGGAACCCTCCGCAAACCGCTCTTTCCCTTTAAACCTCCCCTTTCCATCCCATTCCTTCATGTGTACCGCTGGCGCCCTCCAGCCTACTTCTCTCCAACCCAATCATACACCAGCACAACTCGATGCTCTTCCTTCTTCCCTCCTACTCTCTTCGCCAGAACCCTCCGAACATGCCTCCTCTCCCTGTCCGGTCCTGCGTTCGCGAAGCCCCATGTCTGTTCTGCAGTCCACTTGCCCTCTTTCTCAGTCTTGAGCGACTCGACGAAGCCTTGGACCACGGTGCCTGAATCTTCAGATAACCAGCCCTGTCGAAGGAATTGGTCTTCAATGTCCGCGTCGGTTGTGGCGATGTGGCTGGAGTGAGGAGCGGTCGTAGTAGAAGGGGCAGGAGCTGAGGCTGATGATGAGGTTGGAGTGGGAGAAGCGGCGGAAGATGTAGACGTAGGTTGAGGCAACTTCACAAATCTCGTCCGTCCCCTCACCTTCCCGAAAATATGATCTTCATGCTCGCGCCAATCCCAGTCCAGGATGCGAAGCTCGGTTGTGCCTTTGACGCCGCCTGTGAGTGTTTGCGAGATATCGATGTGCGTCTTTGATTCCTTGTCGTCGTACTCGGATACGGTGAGGGTGACGGTGGCCCAGGATATGGCTTTGCGGGTGAGCCATGGAACACCTTGCTGTTACATAGGAGGAAACGTCGGTAACTAAATCTTTGCATATGTGATGGGCGATGCGGGAGGATGTCAGGCATGAAGACAGATTGAATTGCGTACCATAGCCAGAATTGGGTCAGGATCATCCGAGAGTTTCTTGTTCTTCGCGTGTTCGTCAGCGTCTTGCCGCCCTGAATCAAGCGGTTCCAAGAACGCACCATAACCCATTTGCCATTGAGATCGTGGATGCCTTTGTCACTCGGCGCTGCCATGATGGTCTTTACAAGCAGAGCTGGTTCTGGCGTGGTACGATTGGAGAAAGGTCAAGTGGATGTGTGAGGTTGTGGACAGCCAAGATTGATCAAATGAATAACTACTTGCGGAGCTTTTGTATTGTTAGAAGTTATATTCAGCACTCATTGTGTACATCGGAGAACCTCGGGGTACGCGGGTGTGGAAGTGAAGGTGTGACGCATGGACACGTGATAGACATGGCATGACCACGAGAAAGCGGTGGCTGCGGAAGAAGGCGGAATTCATACACTTGTTCTACAGCACATGCGATGGGCAGAACACCCGCTGGACGTTTGGTCGAACTCAAGACTATTGACACTTTGACGTCAAGTAAGGTGACACAATAACGGCATATCTTTGGCGCGTACGCCAGGGTATCGCTCTCGACACGACGAACCTCAAGCTACATTGTACAGTAATGGAGACCAGCCCGATACCAGCACCGCACGGGAAGTCTTGGATTAGTGATAATATCGTTTTGTGCTACCTTTAGTGAAGAAATAGGAAGATTCATCCTCTGAGGATTCAATCCATTTCTCGCTTTCCCAACCTCTTACAACGTGCCACAGCCAACAGTTCTATTTGGCAAACTGGAACAGGGTCATGTGATGATCATTCGGTGCACAGAAAGTTCACAGAGTAAAATTCGTAACTCAAAGGAAAAAATCACCCCGGGACCCTCAGTACCTTAGCTGTTGGAACCCTAGCCACCACAGGCCAAGCGAAAGGTGAAGCTCCTCGATGCCATTTCCAACAAAGGTCAAATTCACCAGGGGACCGCCCGATACTCGTGCCCAGCTATTATCAGTACCACCGAGAAGTGCGAAGCACCGCTGCACTCGCATTTCGTGTTTTCCAGCAAAGATAGAGGTCATGAGGGGCTCCTCCGAGAACTTCGCTGTAGCAATTAAAAACACATTATGCATCCTTCGGATCTTGTGATGCTGTCGATTATTTTCCTCCTGAGCGACGGGCGCGGCTATGAACATGCCACCTACCCCTCCATTGCCGCTTGATCCCAAAACACTGGTCAAAATGCGTCTGAAATATCGAACCCCTACGACAGAATGCTTCCTACCTTGGGTTCTTCCGTGCGCTACTGTCACCGTGGCAGACTCTCTATAGCCTTTACGGAATCTGTCCATAACACTTCTTTATGAATAGCGTAAATCGTATAAATATGTACAACATTTGGCTGAAGTCCAATCCATGTCAGTGCTTTGAGGCTCTTGCGATTCGATTCCCCATCCACTGATGGAAAAAAGTGACCGCTCCAAGCAGTCTTGTTCAAAACTCCTGCCGAGTTAATTCAAAGATACGCGATGAGGTTAATTATTTCTTTCCCCATTGCCGGGGCCTCAATATTGATTCCTTTCGGCAGATTAAGGCCGCTTGTTGTCGGATATGGGCTACAAATTCTCTGTAGAGTAGAAGAAGCATACACCAATCTCTAAATACCTATTTCAACCCGTGGTAGCGACGGGGAGGTCCCCTGGACGTCGAAGAGTCCCTTAAACGTTATCTAACCGTGGCTTCTTGAATCGACCCTCCGTGTGTCACTATTTCAATTCTCGCTTGGCTCTAAAACATCCTTCAGCTCTGTGTCCTTTTTACCACCTATTACTCCAGCTTTGGCCCAGAATTTGCTTAGATGACGCGTCCCGGAATCGCACAATATCGTCACAATACGATGTCCGGGGCCCATACTCAGTGCTGTTTGAACGGCAGCTACGCCTGCGATGGTTAGTACTGTGGTTACATCCTGATGGAATTGCGACTGCTCCCGTACAATTCACAGCGCTGCTACTTCCGGCAAATATTCCGTCTCTCTCCACCAGCCACCTCGCCATCGCCATGGCTTGCTCATCAGTTACCCTAATCGTATCGTCAATGAGCTCCCTTCCAGCCTCGAAATTCCGGGTCACCCTATTGATGCCGATGCCTTCCACGATGGTGTCGACCTGGTGTCTTCTTCTTGTTCCCTCTCTTTCCTTGGGATCGAACATGACTCCATACTTCACTCGATTGAACAAGCCACTACCCAGCGGATCCGCCAGTACAACCCTCAGCTCTGGAAGTCTTGGTTTGAGGAACATGGAAACACCAGAAATCGTACCACCGGTGCCTGCACCAGCTACAAATGCATCTAGATGACCACCGCACTGTCTGAAGATCTCAGGACCTGTTCCGTTGAAGTGCGCTTGCCAGTTCGCCTCATTCTCGAATTGATCAGCGAAGAAGCCGCGGCCTTGTCGATTCGGATCCGCTGTATGCTCCGCAGCTCGTGCTCGGGCTCGGTTGACGAACTGGTTTTGGTCGACTATGGAGGCTGGGCGGACGCGCTCGACTTCAGCGCCAAGTTTGAGGAGCAGGTCGGACTTTTCGATTGCTTGGTCATCGGGCATGCAGCTGGAAGAAAGTGCGTCAGGCTCAAACTACGTAAGACATTTTGGGATTGGTTTTGAAAGCTATGGACTCTACGTACATGTGTGCTAGGTAGCCTCTGGCTCGACAGATAGCTGCTAAGGAAATGCCTGTAGAGCCTACTGTCCCTTCATAAATGACATCGCCAGAGTATGGCTTCAGAAGCCCTTCTTCCTCGGCCTATGTGATATTTTCAGATACTCTACGCTCGCTGTAAGTGTGTAGGGCGCTTTACCATCTTGATGATGCTCAACGCAACCCTATCTTTAGGGCTGTTACCAGCTCCATTGAGGAACTTCCACCATTAGCCGCCTACAGAAAGCAATCTCTGTCATCCCTACCTCTGCCTTTGCCAATATGTCACACCCCGTAGCATCCGACAGCGACTTTATCTTCAATAGCGGGGTGTTCCCGATGCAGCCCTCAATTCCCACCGGAATGTCAGGTCCCTGCTCTTGCCCAGGCAGCAACTTGGTATGATCTTCAAGTGATACTGTCGGCTTCGCGTATAATGCATCTACATCAATGACTGATTCTCGGCGTGTGCGGCGAAGTCGTCGACGAAGGGCGGGGTATGCGTCTTTCAGACTGAGGGTTACGATGATGCCGGCGATGAAGGCTATGGATATGTAGAGTCTGGGACGGGCTGCGATACTGGTCATGCTACATGCAAAGCATAGAGCCAAGTGTTGTACGGTGCCAAAGTGGTCGGTCACCGTTATGGTCAACTCCGTGCGGAGGATTGTGGAGAAGCTTGGGCCTCCATCTTCATGGTAGAGGAGTTCCCCACAACCTTGGAGCTCTTCAACTATACTTTTATCTACCTAGTTCTTATGGATTCGCCCGTTGTCTCGCAGCTCTTCCGTCAGCTATTGTGTCGGAGAGCTGTAGGCTGCACGAACAGACGACCCTCGCTGAAGCAATATGGCACAGCCGTTTGCACCGCTCAGCGCCGGACACTCTACGGGGATAGAGGAAAGCAGAGTACGCAGCCCCAGGGACCGGCATGGAAACAGCGGATGGACACATTCCCTGAAGACAGATCGGAAGAATTCAAGAGATACCCAATGGTCACAGCAGATGAGCTGCGGAACAGGAGAGAGCGACCTAGACGGGTGAAGATGCTTCTCAGAGACTTCATTGAAGGTGCATTTCCCCTAACTCAGAACACAAGGGAGCAAGCTGACAGCTTTGAGCAGACAGCCTGTATAACCCTCATTATGGCTACTTCTCCAGACACGCAACCATCTTCACCCCCGGCGACCCCTTCGACTTCAGCAACATCCGCGACGAACCCGAGTTCAACAAGCTCCTAGGCCAGCGTTACGCCCAGTTCGAAGATACACTAGACGAGCAGTCCCCCGATGACGCTCGGCAGCTTTGGCACACGCCCACAGAGCTCTTCAAACCATACTATGGCGAAGCAATAGCCCGTCTCCTGGTCGCAAACTACAAACTCTCCCTGTTTCCCTACACCGACCTCATCATCTACGAGATGGGCGCCGGCAACGGAACTCTAATGCTCAACATTCTCGACTACATTCGCGACACGGACCCGGAGGTGTACGCCCGCACACAGTTCAAGATCATAGAGATCTCCCCGGCCCTCGCCAAACTGCAATCACAGAAACTGCGCTCGACTGCAGACAGCCAGGGTCACGCAGAGCGAGTGGAAATCATCAATCGTTCGATCTTGAACTGGGACATTTACGTCTCTAACCCCTGCTTCTTCCTGGCCCTCGAAGTCTTCGACAACTTCGCCCACGACGCAATACGCTACGATCACATCACTGAAGTTCCTCACCAATCAACCGTCCTCATCGACTCGGCCGGTGACTTCTTCGACTTCTACACGCCCAACATAGATCCGGTCGCTGCACGCTTCCTCCGCGTTCGCCACGCTGCTTCCTCTTCCTCGGGGTACAATCATCCGCTGAGTGCTCCGCGATGGTTGAGGAGCCTGAGGAGCAGGATGCCGGGTGCAGCAAATCTGACGATTCCGGAGTATATCCCTACGCGGTTGATGCACTTCTTCGACGTGCTCCATGCATATTTCCCTGGGCATAGGTTATTCACGAGCGACTTTCACACGCTGCCGGGTACGATAAAGGGGCTCAATGCGCCGGTTGTACAGACGAGGTATCAAAGGAGAACGGTGCCTGTTAACACGCCATTGGTATGAGTACCTTCACTCCATGCATACAATCCCTTCCCGTATCGTACATTGAAGAAAAGCTCTAACACGGAGAAGGTGCAGCAGGGCTACTTCGACATCCTCTTCCCCACGGATTTTGGAGTGATGGAAGACATCTACCGCGCGATAACCGGTAAGCTGACGCGCGTTACGTCGCATGAGAACTTTTTGAGAAGATGGGCGTACGTTGAGGACACGACCACGAGGAGTGGAGAGAATCCGATGTTGTCATGGTATAAAAATCAAAGCGTAATGACGACTGTGTGATGTGGAGTGTTGGGGGGGATAGGCCTGTATGTATCATGAATGATCCCATACAGTAGACCATTCGGTTCTTGTCGCTCTTGACATCAATGTCGCGCCCTGTCGGGCGTCACAGAATGAGTATTGTCACGAGCTTCTGAAAAGAGAAATTGTCGACAGGCAAATGATGCACAACATAGTTTGTAATTCTGAACTCCCGATCCTGGTGTCGCACAATTTAGGAGAGCATAGCAAGTTTTAGAACACATATGTCAGAAAATGAAGTACTTCGGGGGGCTGCCATAGGTTTGGGAGTCCTTCGCTAGACTAACCTTTGAGCCCAGCTGCCGGGAACTTCCAGTCTGAGGTTCACATAGACGTTGTGAGACTGGGGAGCCCCCCAGCTTGAGAGTGGGCACCGAGCCATATAAGATATCTCTGCACTTCGAGTATTTCTCTCAGAAGTTTTACGCCCTCCGTTACTTGCCTTACGTCACCCGGAAGTCCCCCGGCGGCGAAGATATCTTTCCTTGCCTATATCTATATGGTAGAATCTCCGGTAACGGGACTTCGTGATCATGGATGCACTGAGAACATCAGCAATCTGATAACATTAGCAATCTGAGAACATAAACAACCGAGAACATCGGCAATCCTGAATGCGCAAGTTCAGCGGTCAAACATGGAAAGTCCCCGTCACTGTGCCAAAGCGTAAGCTCAACGCAGAGGATATCGAGATTCGGCAAGGTGCTCTCAATATGCCCGTATAAGGATCTTGATATCTCAACTACACCGAGTCGTGTGATCTCCTAGGATGTAGTGTGGCAGATCATGGAGTTCCATACGAACAGAAGAATAATGCGAAGTCAGCAAGCTTTGCAACACCAAGAACACAGGCCAAGACGACCGCCCAGAATCTGGACGACTTGCCTAACGTGGAAAACGACGTTGTCGTGCGAAGATGATCAGGGCCTCCCATGGCGACAAGATTGTTTGGTGATGTGCTTAAATTGCTGATGTTATCAAATTGTTGACGATTTGCTCAGATTGCTGATGTTCTCCAATTGTCGATGATGTTGTCAGATTGCTGATGTTCTCATCAGCGTTGGCACGGATGAGAGTGACCGCAAGTTGAAGGTAGCTCAATCGCGATTTAATATTCGGCGCGTTTCTTCATCGCGCTTGGCTTCTTTGCCGACTTCACTGAGTTCATGATGAGCTGTATATCCTACATCACCGCGGTTGCTGCTATATAGTGGCCCTTTGACGGACATGCGGTTCGGTCGCCTCGTGTTTCTTCGTCCTGCTATTATTCTCACGGGGGCTGCTTGAACGCCAAGTTAGAGCGACGCTTGATATCACCAATCTTCGCAGTAAGCGCTTCAGGCCATTATCGAAAGTTCGCGGATCACGCTTTGAAGACTCCGCTGTCCATGTAGCGCTACCATGTGTTGGCTACGTCGACCAATGCGTGGAATTTAGGAGACTTCAGAGTGTACTGGCGGAGTGGGCCGTTTCATCTAACTTCTCTTCGTTTGCTGTAGAAGTGTTCGCGCAAGGCCTCTAGTGTCCCTCCGGGCTCGCCCTTGGATTTCGGGCGCTCGGAGTTTTACTACCGTTGCACCGCCGGAAACTCTCTGTATTCTCAATTAGATCGGACGTTATAACACTTGTGAACTCCTCCGGCAGTTCAGACAGCTCACTTGGCGGCGCAAAGCCATATGTACGCTTATAACATTTTTTAGGAAGCTTTAGCACTTCACATTGCTTGGTTTGTGAGTCTTAGGAGGTCTCCAGGTAGATAAGATAATCTCTTCATCGTCATCCACTCTTTTATGAACAAAGATCGTTCTGCGAATACTCCTTGATTTATAAGACTCAGGAGGGCCCCCGGGAGGCCAAAGCATCTTTTCAGACATGATCTGGCAAAACACAGTGCGTGCGGAATCTGTTCTGTTCCTTTCGCAGTCCAAAGTGTTTCCAATAATGTCGGGAGGTCCCCCGGTGACTTCCTAGGTACTTAGCAACGCCAAAACCTCTACCTACCTTATGCGCCCGCTGCTCATCAGCCCTAACAGGCCATGCGATGTCCTATAGTTGTCTGAGGGTCCCCTGGTGGTTTTTCCTTTGAGTTGACGAAAATGTAGCCTTTATATTCATCTGCCTTTCAACGCTAGCTCGCTCAGCTCTAGTCTCTCTATGCGCACGCTCGCGACTCCGGAACTGTGTCCAGTACTAGAAAGCATCAAGCTATCAACGCTGTCGTACAGATAATTGCAGAGCATATTGAAATCAAATTGGTGAGAAGTTAAGGTGGGGTTGGGGGTTACAGTTTATTCGATAGCTTTGCCTTTGTGAATGCGTCGTCTGTCACGCTGAGTTATAGCGGACATCGCCGTGCACGAAAGTGGTCGTGATCCAGATTCTAAGCACGTAGCATACAACGGGTTTTCCTTCACCACCGCTCATGGAACGGGCAGTGACACCCAGTCGTCAGATGTCAATGATCTGTGCAGTAGTTCCTCTTTTACGGCTTGCAACGCAATACGCTCGTTACTTGCCTTCTTTTCGGCTTCTTATCCTCCTACACATTTGATCGCTGGGTGTTTAATTTGTTGAGATAGAACTTTCACAGTAATTAATAAATCGAGTAGGGCGTCATTATTCATCTGTGCGTGTGTAAATCGACAACACTTGTAAGTTGAGCTAACTAAGCTACAGATTCACGCCGACCTCAAAAACATCTTAAAGCCGAGCGAGAATTGAAGTCGTGCAACAGCCACTGAAATAGTGCCTGAAGAAAGCAAAGGGTATCAAAAAGATAGGATCGTGCCAAAGTGGTTTCAACTCAAAGTGCCAATTCATCTTCAGAGCTAACGTCTTGAACGGTTCGAGTCGTCAAGGCTCTGCGGGACTCTGGTGTTTTACGGGGTTTCTTGGTGGTAGAAGATGTCTTGCTTTGGTTTGCCGCTTGAGCGCCACGCGAATCCGGTTTAGGAGGCTCCTCTACCTGGGTAGGCGTAGCAAGAGCTACGAACATTTCGGAACCTGACAAAAGCCTCTTTCCCCTTCTTGACGCACTAGAACCCTGCGGTGTGGAGCCACGGGGACTGCGTTTCCCAACGCCAATATTGGCCTCAATATTAGCCTGTTTGCGAATGGGTGTTGGAATCACCACGCGGCACATACTTGGCGAGCTGTCCGTCAGTGCCAAGTTTGAGCTTTGCATTCGCCCGGTCGCTTTCGTCTTGTTTGGAGATTTCTCCGCAGTTGTATCCGCGTTCGCATCCTCACGAGGACTGTTGGGCCCGGCAGGAATAGAAGCCTTGCCATCGACTCCTGTCTGCTTTGAATGCCTCTCCCTTCGGTCTCGCCCACTTCTCAGCATCCGCGATTCGGACAGTTTGGCCGGCTGTGGACTACGTCCTTTTTCAGCAGCCATGATCGGCATCTCCTTCTGGTGCTGGCTGGCTGGGGCTGCGCTACGTGGCGTTTGCTCATGCCACGTCACCAAGCTCGGTTCAACGGTCTGGGAGTCCATGGACACAGGGCTTGGGAGGGTATCTTCCGGCTTGACAGTGGCATCATGCCCTTGGATTAGTGAAGACGTCTCTGGTACGACTGACGATGGCGTTGAACCTCGGCATCTCAAGTGTCTGTTGTATCTATAGACTAGTGATGATGTAGGCCTGCCTGGGAAGTGCTTGGAAATATTCTCCCAATGCAGTGTTCTGTCAGGTTTCGGGGTTTCTCTCATTTCGATAAGTCTGTTGTCCTCTTGACGTGAAAATGGCGGATACGAGCGTCGCTTCTGTATTACACGCTCGGACTCTCGATAACGGTCATTGCTAGTAGTCATATTTTCAGGACTAAGCAGCTCGGCTTCCCCCGAATCACCCGCAGATATCCGTCCATGATACTGCAACTGACGGGGAGTGATCGGAGCGTGAGCGGTACGACGACGTCTGGCTGGCATTGCCCACAGCGACTCGGTTTCGCGTGGGAGGCCATGAGCTGTAATGAGTGGTGTGTTCATTCCAGCGCTGTTTCCGGAATTTTGCGTGAGGAATCCAATATCAGGGGTTCTCCAAGCGGGCTCAACGGCTTGGCTTCCACCAGCCAAACGGGACATGTATGGTGCGATTACGGAAACGAAGCTCTGAGACAGCTCCTGTAACATGGATGCGACGAAAGGGTGTTGTGGCAGCCCAACGTCAAATGCTGGAGGAGCATCAGCGATAGGGGTGACCACCTGCGCTATGGCACTTGGTTGATTGGGCTGCTGGCGCTCCTTGGTCGGCTTATCTCCATCCTTTACACGGAGCCTTCCATCTTCCAACAAAGCATTCGTATGGCTTCCATTCTCCTTCAATGCGAGAGCTCTGATGAAGCTCTGGGCCTGCCCTCGACCTACGTCCTGCTCATTCCGCATGCCCGCTACATGTCCGTTATCCACAACTATTTTGCCGGTCACGAGATCAACTTCGTCGCCGACACCTGTGAAGTTACGGGAGTACTTGGCAAAAATAGTCTCGAATGTGCCTTTGAGGCGCATGTCATTCGCATGCCGGCTGGTTTCGAGATCGAAGTCCTCCTCTTCGGGATCCGCGGTTCGAATGCGCTTTCGTGGTCTCTCCATCGTATTGATATGAAAGTGATAGCTATCTCATGGCCTAGGACTGCAGTGAGGTCGCCTTGTAGATCGGAGACTTCAACCGCGTCACTGTGAAGTGCAGGTGATAGGCGGGATCGATGTATTCGTAGCTCGAGGTTGGAGGGGTCGGGCACGTCGGCGCGTGGGCCGAGAATTTAATTGGTCCAGCCGAGCACGTGTTCGCGACTTTTGTGTGCACCTGCAAACATCACAAACACCGGACGACTAAGGTACCTTACCAAGCGTAGAGCCTCAACCATTCCAGGGTTCCGCCAGGGCATCGACTTTGGCAGCGTATGTTCAAGTCTTATATTATTCCTTGCTCGAGACCATCTGAGACTTATACCGGGCTGCACGAGGGCTTAGAGGGCTCCGAGGTGGTTCAAATGGAACCTGGACCAGTCACGGCTTAATATCAAGACGAACTGCTTAGAGTGTATTCTTCGGAGCAGTAGAACATAATAGATGCATAGTGATTGAGTGAATAAGTCGACATGCATTGTCAGAAATGCAGAACGCCCCTCAAGCTAGATGGCTCTCTTGAGGATCTCAATCCGGCAGCTTTCAAGCTCTTGATCGACACAGCTGCACCTCCTGTACAGAAACCACCCGGCCATCCTCGGCCTGCACGACCTCCATATTCGCAAGAGCGAAAGGAGCACTACGACCATGTGTCGGCGTTAGCGCAAACTCCCATATACAAACGAGTCATACCGCCTCCTTCCCGCGGCATCCATTATGGAGAACATACCGCTCCACCGGTTGTGGCCGGCGATGGACTTCCCGATAACCCTGCTATGTCCTTTGTCATGCTTACTGAATCACAACTAGTCCCACCGCCTGCGCCGAACCCTTTGAACTATGGGAAGTCGTCTCTGAAGGATCAAGCAAACGATCAAACCAGTGCTAGAGTCAACGCCGATGCCGACTTGCCGCTCTCACATCGAAGAGAATTGGCGGAGCGATTGTTCGAGATCCTATCATCCCGCTCAGACGTCGACCACCCTATATGTGTGGAGTGTACAGAGCTACTCATTGAAGGTTTCCAGAAACGTTTGGCCAGTGCAACCAAAGAAAGAGACGCTTACGCTGAGTTTTTCCGGAAAATAAATTCAGACATCCCTACAGAAGAGGAAGCACAGCAGGCGACAAAAGAGTTGGATGCCATACGAGAAAAGGAGGCTGCTGCTTTTGCCGCGTTGGAAAGGTTGGAGCAGGAGAAAGAGGCTTTGGAGAGAGAAATAGCAGATTTGGAAGACGAAGCCGAGAAACTCGATAGGGAAGAGGAGAAGTTTTGGCGGGAGCGTAACGCATTTGCCTCTAAGCTATCCGAATTCCAGGCCGACCGCGACAGCATCAACATGCAGTATGATCATGACTCCCGTCAGCTTGAGCGCTTGCAACGCACAAATGTCTACAATGATACTTTTTGCATCAGCCATGACGGAAACTTTGCAACGATCAACGGTAAGCGCCATGAGCTCGTAGCTTGAAAAACTCACCCATAGCTAACCCTGCTGTTTAGGCTTACGGCTTGGTCGTGCATCGAATCCTCAAGTCGACTGGCCTGAAATCAATGCAGCATGGGGTCAAACCGTTCTGCTTCTCGCTACGGTGGCAGAAAAGCTCAATTTTTCGTTTAAAGGCTACCGCTTGCATCCGATGGGCTCCACCTCCACCATCGACAAGCTGGAATATCCCACTTCGGCGTCGACGAACGATCCTTCCCATCCTGCAAAACCAAGAGTCACGACACTTGAGCTGTACTATTCCGGCGATCTACCCTTGGGAATACCGTTCCTGCACCGCCGCTTCGATAGCGCTATGGTAGCGTCTCTGGAATGTGTACGTCAACTTGGTGACTTTGTCGAGCATGGCTCTGGTGAGAGTACGGCAGGTATTGCAGCTGCTTCAACACCTGGACCGGTGATGCCCTATAAGATTGAGAAAGATAAGATCCACGAAAAAAGCATAAAGCTCAGTTTCAATGCAGAGGCGGAGTGGACGGCGGCGTGCAAATACACGCTTACGTGCTGCAAATTCTTACTGGCTCATGCAAGTAATATCAGCGGAGGAAGTAAGAAAAGGGAAGCCCATCCGGGTTGACACTGGGAGTCTAGATCTTATTAACACTACACCGAGATCTCCTACGAGAAGTAGCGGAAGCCCACGGTGACGGCAACAGCAACAATAGTTACCAGGAATCCCAGCGACAGTAACGCATTCTTCTGGGCAACCTGAATTCGTGGGCCTAAGACTCCCTCCATATGCTTGAGGAAAGCATCAACGTCATTCCCTTGTGGCATTGGCTTCTGGGGAACTTTCCTGCCCAGAAATTCACAAAGTGGCTCCCATCCCTCGCTGACGTGGTACACCAACAACTTCTCTTTCGGTACCATCTTCTTCACCATGGCATTATGCTCCAGGTATGCAGTCTTGCCATATCGCTCCCAATCCGAACGAACGAAGATTCCCCACATCCGCGCGAGGCTTAGTGAATACCACAGCTCCCATTGGAAGTGGAACAAGAAGAGCAGGAAGGCGTTGTGCATGAATGGGTTCAACGTTTTTTCAATACTGCGAGACCAGTCGTCGACGTCCCGCTCTGAAAGGATCACCTTCGCCTCTGGATAAGCTTCGAGAAGTTCGGCGGCGAAGAGGACGGCTGGAATGTCGGTGATGGCCATGCAGTTTCCCAGTACTCGGTCCCTTTGAGATGAAGAATAGTGAGATGCAGCGGCGGTGATAGGTGATGGGCGGATACGTACCAGTCGTCTCGTGTAAGCGGCTTTCCTTTGCCATCGAATTTGGCAGCTGCAGCTCTCCGCCAGAGCACGTAGTCGGATGCGTGGTCGAGGGTCAAAAAGCCGTGGTACCTTATGGCAGGTCGTTAGTGGATGGACGAAGGTTTAGCTGGTATGCCGCTCCGTCGGAGTGTACGGTAATGGAGGCTCTCTCCCCGGCACGATAACAGAAGAACATCATAGGATAGATATCTTACGTTTCGTCACAGCCCAGCTCCTTAAGAGCCGTTCGCAATGCTATCACGTTTTTAGCGTCAGCTTTCCCTGCACCAATAACACAGAGAGACTGTTAGCAATGCCCACATTCTGTTCCAGTCCGTGACATCCCAAGCGCCAAGACCTCCATCGGCCGGTCTCTCGGTCGATGGTTAGGTGCCTTGGCATATCGGCTGTGTATCCGCTCGAAGATGCCTTCAATAAAGGATCCGTAATGGCCGTACATCGTAACTGCAGCAAGTGTAAACAATGGTGTGCATAGGTTATGGTCACAGCATTTAATCTTACGTGGGAAACCATCGGTGTTTTAAGTGCCAGAGAGGAGACAGTAAGCACTAAGTACCTAGGTAGCGCATCCTGGCTCCGCTGCTGCATTCGACATGACGGTCCCTTCTTACCCTATCATGAACCAGCTTGTGCCAATATAAAATATCATTTCCTGATATAGAATTGGTGCAGTAAGCAATGTGGGGTTGACGATGCATGTCAGCGTAGCACCGTAATTCTTGGTGTGGACTTGGAACTTTATGCCCGTTTCAGCGAGGTCACCTTTCTTCGAGCCTCTGCCGTACTACACAATAGGCCAATCGCCTCGTTAGATCTTATCAAGAGAGTTGTGGTCCTAAGTTTCAGGCATACTCTGTTGATGTAAGATTCATAAGGCTTTGGTAGCTGTGACTCAACTTGTTGTGCTGTACGCGACTTGCATGGAATAATAAATGGATCAGGATCTATCAAGTTGAGAAAGCCGCTAGAAGGTTCCTTCGATGAAGGATCCGCCGTATCTTGGGTGGAATGATGACTACTCATGTTCGGCTGTGAAGAGCGTTAGATAAAGCGGCTACCAATAATTTATACTCGCGTTTCCTTGTGTTCCCCGGGAAAAGTTCATATTGCAACTTCCGCTTGCCACTCCCCCCGTACACCGAACTGCGCTTTTCAGCCCCTCCGTGTACGAGCAGCGCTTTCAGCTCCCACATAGGGAGAGTCATCCGTTCAAAGCAGGAAAACTAGCTAGAGTTGATACCCGAGAAATGTACTGTTCAACAGCCTGATCTAGAGTGCTAACGTAAGCGTGGCTGAGTTTCTATGGGTTTTTGCTGCAATTTTGAAATGGAGGAGGGCGGCTTGTTGTTCGAGACACCATTTTCAGGGTTAATCAGCTTATTTTTGGGTAAGGATGCACATTGCCTTTGAGCCATTTTGAATTTGACCTTGATACCTAAGGGTTCCCACAAAGGATAGCATGAGGGGTTATGTGCTGCCTAGGAGGGTGACACCTGAATCTATAACCTATCAAGGTTATGCTGCGTTCGGAAGCGGCTGATCTCTCCGTATACGAGTCTTATTTAAGTCATTGCTGTACAATTAATATCTTGTGGGCAGAAAGGGAGTTGGGTGGCGCAGCAATTCCCTGCAACCCGAACCCGACCAAGGCCAACTTATTTTCTGATTCTGCCACTCTACAGTCCAAGAAGTCATTGTAATATATCTCCGAAGGTGTTTAAATACTATCCCTCGCTAATGTTATACTTTTCTAACTGTTTCAAGGCTTGTGTGATTTTATGTGTAGGCATTTCGCGCAACCCTTCTATGAACTATTGTTGAGGAGGCAGGGGAGCTGTAAGGTTACAAGATAACCACTCCTCAACCGAGACCTCCAGGACCTGGATATACAGCTTCTACTAGAGCACCAAGATTGATGGTTCGTTGGATCACAGTAATCAGATTGTCAAGGAGAGCATAACACCGCTGTGAAGAAGGAACTGCTTCCCGAGACCGTAAGCAATATTCAGGACTTGGATGCAGTCTCACTAGGGAGCAACTTGATAAAGATGCCTTGCAGCGCTACGTCCTTGTGACTTTGATGGACATAGCTTGAATGGTCTTACGCTAAATATGGTGTAGAGCCCCGAGCCCAAAAATGCTTTGCGAGTACTGCAAATCCCTGTGGCATAAGATTGAACGCATTCACCCGAACGCCAGTGATTGGGTCGCGGGCGGCTCTTTGCATCATCCTTATCACGGCCTTGAAGCTTCGGCGTTGAGAGGATGCGAGCTATGCTCGCTATTTGCAAACGCTCTGCCTTTGGAATACCGTCGGTGTCATGGCCGCTCTATAACCGAGGCGGAGGAAGCGTCGAAATCAACGAACCGAGGAGAAAAAGAAGTTCGGTGTGCTGTCAAAGTTCTCCGTCCATATCTGGACACAGATTATGCTCTATTTTCTAGGGGGACAGTTGGTTTCTACTTTAAATATCCTACAGGAGATCTTGTATTTGAGATGGGAGTTCTTGTCATGATCGCGTTTTCAGGAAGTAGGTGTTCTGCACTAGGGATTGTAAGATAGGACCACCAGAGTTGATAAGAAGCAGGCAATAATGCTGTGGCTGAAAATGGATTTGGGGGGCGAGAAATCAGCGAGATGCCAGACTTCCAGTTAGCCAAAGCATGGCTTCGGGATTGCACTAGCCATCATAAGTTGTGCGAGCGACCGCCACACAGTTTCGTACCTACTCGTTTGCTTGATGTTGCACCCGAGCACTCTGACGGACTTCGACTACTTGAAACTGACGGTCGACAAAGGTCATACGTGACCCTGAGTCACCGGTGGGGCACGCGGAGGCCTTTGATCACGACAAAAGCAAACTACCGAAGACATTTACAGCACATTGCACATGACCAGGTTCCGAAGTTATTCTTAGATGCTATAAGCATTACGCATACCATGGGGTTTCGGTATCTCTGGATTGATAGCCTCTGTATTATTCAAGATTCGATGGAGGATTGGCAGCGAGAGTGCGGTCAAATGGCTATGGTATATGAATCTTCTGCACTGAACATAGCTGGTCCCGACGACGAGGACTCGTCCGACGGACTTTTGGAACCGAGGAGGCCGGCATTGGTACGTAAGATCAGACGCGACCCGGCAGATGGAGAGAGCACATCCGGGGAACTGATCTTGAGCTACCGAGCAATTTTGAAAAACCGCTACGAGGATGATATCTCTCGACCATTCCTGACCACCAAGTTAGCTGAAAGAGGCTGGGTAACGCAGGAGCGGCTACTTTCCCCTCGAAACCTATATTTCGGTGCTCAGAGTATGTACTGGGAATGTAATACTCATCAGCGAGTAGAAAATGTATGTTTTCCGCTTTCGCGGCACTTCGGGACTCATCGAGCAGAGAAAGTTTCATTTACGTCGGTCTCCAATCGCCGCAGTTGGTATCGCTGGTGGTATAATACTGTTTCAGTGTACAGCCGGTGCTCGTTGACCAAACCGGGCGACAAGCTTCCAGCAATATCAGGCATAGCGGCCAAACTTTCCGAGCTCATGAAAGATGACTACGTGGCTGGGCTGTGGGAAAATGACCTTTTCCGAGGCCTGCTGTGGCTAGTTACGACCTTGGTAGCAGACAGCGAATCTGCTGCCAGACCAAAAACACATGTGCGGGACAGTAAAAGGGCACCGTCCTGGTCCTGGGCGTCCTTGGACGCAGCGGTTGTATGGTTTTGGCGGTTCCAGTATGGGAAAGTAAGTATTTATCAAGATTTCCACATCGTCGAGGTCTCAGCTGAGCCGGCTGGCCTTGATACTTTTGGAGAGATACAGACTAGCATTCTGCGCGTCAGAGGTCGAATTAAGCTCCTGAAACGTGAAGAGATTTGGATTTACGAAATGGACCCAACAAAGGGTAGTGGAGAATCACAATATATTGGCAAATTTTGGCCGGACGATACGACTCATTACACTGAGCCAAAGATTTCAGAAACCAATCCAGCATGGAGTTCATGTTGGTGTTTGTGCGTGGCGAAAGACGCTGCTGTGGGTGGTCGGGCACTGTTTGGACTGGTAATTGAGAAGGTCACTGGTATGACGAATGGATATCGGCGACTCGGTATGATGGAAATAATAAGAGGAAATGAATGGTTCGACCATGACTACGAGTTACAAGAGATAGAGTTGGTCTGAGACCTTCTTGGTGAAGACGGACGGTTCCCGAAGGTCTATTCGTTTTGCCCTACACGTGTCAGAGACCACGCAAAACCAAAAAATTAAGACCTTAACGTATGCTAACTCCTAACGAACGTGCCTCGCCCGGATACAGCATTTTTTGTGGGAACTAACTCTGCCACTGAATTCTAGCTAGCACTGATGACACTCCTTTACCGCTCCAGGCTGGATAGCCAAAACTCTGGTACTCAGGTTAAATCCAAAATACCTGCCTAGTACTGTGTTGGCTCTCTCAGCAGTATTTCAACACTATTTCAGCAACTCGTTTGGTCCCTACTTTAGCCGAAAGCTTGAGTACCAGAATTTTGCCCACCTGAGCTAGAGCGGCAATGTCGTTCCCCAGCTCCTGAAGGACTACCATTGACGACCTCCAATAACTTTATGGATCGTGGTTTGGTGAGCAGATACCGCCGGTGTGCTACTACTATGGCAGTTTCTAGGTACATTCGAACTGATTTGATGGAAGGGGCCAAGCAATCCATCGTTGATAAAACCAATCACCATATCTTTAAACGGAGCAAACAGGCCACGGCAATGTCATGGGCCGCCTCAACCTCGCGACCCTCCAGAATCAAGGATGCCATCTCTGATACGAGCACATCAGGGCATCAGAATCCAACAGCAAAAAGACTTGACATGGGCGATCGCTTGAACGCTATAGTATCCAGCCAATGAAGGTACCTTGAAACCGACACCGGTTGAGTCTCGACGGCCGCATGCCCTCTGCTACGGAAAGCAGGAGGGCTTTCCAAGGATCTTACAGCCTCGCCAGAAGGAGGAGATGTGGTCTTACGCAAAGGGCCTGAGGAAAGAGGACATAGTAGGGCGTCAGACCTGAGTGCTGGGTTGAGACCACCCAATCCAAGCTAGAATCTTGTCAGCTTGGTTGTTTGGAAGTATCACAACGGCTGGATGGTAATTATCCAAGCTGTCCAAGATCTGAACACCGTGTTGCTGAGTAATCTATAGGCCTTCCCGGGTTATAGGTGTGAAGGGTTATAAAAATATAAAGCATATCACTGAAACGATCACCCTTGGTCGGTCTCCAAATCATCAACCTCACATAAAGTACATCGGTAGACCCATGTTCTATGTCTTCCTTTGCACAGAGTTGTAAGCAACAGGGGTGATCTTCTGCTACACAAAGCTCACCACTGCTGACACTATTGTCATAGACCAAAGGTCGGTGCTATAAGTTCCCGCTAGATTTGAGACAGACCGTCACGTAGTGTAACAAAAGTTTGTGAGATATCTCTTGTTCACACACCTATTGAAGCTCTTTGGGGGCCGCCCGTACACTCAACTAATGCGCCTCTGCTACAAAGCCTTTCTAGGGCATACAAAGCATATAGCGATCTATGAAAAGTGTTCCAACCTGTGGTAGCGATAGGGTTATCCCTAAAAGACTGATGACCTCCATCGATGAATTGTAGCAGCCCTCGAACAAAAACAACCTTGTTGTAAGGATGACGCTGGAGAAGAAACGAGTGTACTGCCGTGACGCCTAACTTTCCTTACGCCATCGCTGTGCATCACATGTGTCGCTCATAGTCGCTCATTACTCCATTACCCATGCTGTCCCGTTCCCGTCGTAAGATTCCACAAATCGTGGATGTGCTGAAGATGCAGAACAAAAGAACCGTTGCCAACGTTGCCTCCAAGCCACCGAGGGTCCTCCCATCTATTCAGTGATTCTCATAGTTCTCATTGCTGACTAGTATTGTCATGCCTCAATCTTCATCCTCCATTCACTCCTCTTCTCCTCTGTCTCATCCTCGGGTCCACGCTCACCGTCATCCGTCTTCAGCTGACATTAGGGGAGTTCGACTCTGATCCGGAGGCGACAGGCATTTGTATGTGAGCGTGACTCTCAGGTGCTTGATCTCTTTCATCCACTGCAGCTGACGGTCTTCCCCGTAAGTTGTATCTCGGTGCGGGCTGTGGAGCGGGATCATTCCTGGGGTTGCTTGGAGCAGTACGTGCCTGCCGTCCCGAGCGACGACCTCCGCGGCTAGCTGCCTCTCGAGCTTCTCGCGTGCGTCGATTCCTTCGCCGGGCGGACCCTGGCGGTAGCAGTTGGAACACTGCAGGGTCAGCGAGCGTAGGTCTGTTATTGCCGATCTCCGCCAGGGTACGTCCAATCCTCCTATTCTGCCATCGGGTCCCAACATTCGCTGCACCGGCTGCTTGGCGCTGACGGTACAAGATTGCGTTCTCTATTCTGTGATAAAGAGCGTGATAGGAAATCCTCTCCGCCGCACCAGCCGGCATGTTCTCGTGCATGTGATGGTATAACCCTCTCGCATCCCAGCCTCGGTCCCGCAGTCGTAGCAGCCTGTCCGCATACAGGTGATTTGGATACTCTCGTATAAAGTCGCCGTCGGAGATGCCTGTTGGGACAGCTTCCGTAGGTGCTGGGAATTCTGGAAACGGATTGGTATTGTGGCGTCTGCGGATTGGTGGAGCAGGAGTCGTGGCAGGTCGAACGTTGATGATGGATCCAACATTAGACTCTTCGTCAGCGTTATCATCATGATGATTAGGAGTCCTGCTAGTCTCATCCTCTTGTTGTCTAGCATCGTTGTCATCATCTTGGTTAGATGGCATTCTCTTGTTGTTCTGGGTTGCCGCCGTCGCCTTCACCATCCAAAGAGGAACTTTCTTCGTCACTAACAGGTCGCCCTGTTTCATCGTTTTGAATGACTGGCGAAGAATGAGGTGCTACGGGAATTTCTTGGACTCCTTCGATAACAGGCACATCATCAGGTAAGCCTCCTGGTGGCGTAGGAACAACATAAGCGCCTCGAAAGAACTGTATGAGCTGGCCAGTATGTAGTCGGACGGCGAATCCGGCATGTTCTTGAGGGGCTGAAGCTTCATCAGCCCTTGGTTGGTCTTCATGTAGCGGCTCGGCGATGTGATATTCGCGCTCAGGCGCAAACGCTTGAAAATGTCCACTGTTCGCATTATCGGCTGCACCATTATGATGAAGAACGACGTAATGGTGGCCGGCCTCGTAGATAATAGCTTGATGCAACCGTGTGCCCCGTTGCTGGTTCATGACGATCAACCCAAGACTTACACGACGCCTTTGGCCTATGAGCTGAAGCAGTAGAATGAGCTGGGATACATTATACCACTCCGTATTAAAGAGAGTCTGGTCCCAATAGTGTTGGTGAGCGACAAGCGTGTACTCATCAGAGTAGCGGATCGCCATTAGCTCGTAGTACATTTGGGTTGCGTTAGCCGGTTGCCCCAGTCTTGTCGAGGTAGCGGCAAGGCCTGCAGCAAGAGCTCGCGGTCCACACATGGCTCCATCACCCGGTGTTGCTAGGACCCTGTACCCCAAGTTGAGAAGATGCGAGATAGTGTTGGTAACCGAGAGAAGCCCATGCAGTCGGAAACTGATAGGTGGGATCGCGTGTTGTGCGTCGAGCTGTACAACCCCAGGTGTACAGAAGTATCGCTGTTCGACGTTTAGATTTATTGGGATCTGCTGAATTGCTAGAATAGAGAATGAGCTTCGACTGTACTGTTCAAGCCATGATCACTCTTGAGTATTGACGGATGTAAAGGACCTCGTAGTGAGTTACTCACGTTGGTAGTTGTGCTGCTGCGGTGCAGCCGGTACGATGGGAGCTCCTACATCTAATAGTGCAACGTTAGCTCGAAACGATGGTTAATTACCTCGCCTTCAGGTTGACGAAGAGGTTCTATAGCTGAACGTACTCTGGAGTAGCTGTTGAGAGCTACTGACTGGAACCTGCGACATCTTCGAACTCGTGACGCGACCGATGCGTTGCTTCAACCTATTCGCTGGCTCGAAGAGTGGTTTAGGCTTGCTTTGTCTTCTCGCTGACAACGCGTAACCGCTTTTTGATCTGGAGCAGACGGGGATGGAGAAAGGTTGGGAAACGCTGTGCCTGTAGAGTGTACAGAGGCAGTTGAGAGGTTATGGGAGCAAAGGAGAGCGAGAGAAAAGAGGGGGAAATCACGATGGAAGTGAAATAGTCCAGCATTCACGGTTTGCTTATCTCCGTGACGCGTTGTGCTGCACGGCCATGTGACGTCGTGCCCTTCTCCAAATTCGTCCCCTCTCCAACCGGGCTAGTGCCAAGCATTGTATTATTATCCTGGAATAGGCACATAGGCTCCGACATGTAAACAAGCTCCATTAGCTCCATAGTAACAGTCTCATGTCCATCACCTTGTTCGACGAAGTATCTTTATTCGATGTTCGAGAGATAGATTCTGGGACACCTTTCCTGATTTTTCCTCGCGGCCATCGCGTCGAACTTCTCGGACATAGCTAGGGCTTCAGTTCTCGAGCATGCCCAGGCCATTCAGATAGCCCTCCAAGACAGTATCCTGGCCAGAAGTGGCCACCGTAAGCAAGGAAACGGGGCAGACGCTTGAAGACGGCGTCCAAACGTTCTGGGGCGAGCCATAGTAGACTTATCGAGATGCAGCCTTCGCGGCCAGGGAGGGCTATCGAATCTCTGAACAAAGACAACCACCTTTAAGATGAAGGTATTGAGGAGAGCTAGCACTTAGGCGGCAAAGAGGTGCGTCTCCATTCTTTGTCCTTGGTTTCGCATCAACACTTCGAGTTTCTTTGTTGGGATTACCCATCTGTCTACACATGCCCATCATAGCATATTGCCTCTTGGACCAGTGAGCAGAGACTGGTCGATCGCTGATGCCTCCAATAGCGTTTGCTATTTGGCCATTATACGGCTTCTTGGTTCTATACACTCCGCTCTTTAGGCGATGGACGTTGCGCTTTGCAAGTAGCAGAGCTTGAACTTTGGCAAGTCATCCAGCAACAAAACGGATATTGTTTGCTCAGCGAGCTGATATACCCTTTGCTATTCGGACCGGCTCAAGGCTAACAGGCTCGACCACAAGGACATGCCTGAGCGTGCACAAAAGCGCCAACAGACCAGTGAACGAATAAGAGGCAACGACTCTGGTTTCAAGTGCTCCTGGCAATGCAGCATGCGCTAACATTATCATTCCATCAGGCCGCGAGCGTGAAAACATATACATTTGAGGCAACAATATTTATTCCGGCCTGTCGCGCACTGCCGGTCCCGCACGGTGAGCAAAGTCGCAGATTTCTTGCTGCATTAACAATCTTTTCCAAGAGCATTTCCAAACCTAACAGTGGGTATCTCCCAACCTTATGTCGCTGAACGATATCTTCACCGGCCAGATCTACTAGTGAAAAGATTCCTCATCGCTTCCATTGCAAGTAAGATCTAGTTATGGAGTAGAACAGCTTGACCACAGCAGGAAAACTCTGAGTCATCAAGGACAAAGAGAAGCATGCGGCAAGTACACAGCGGACAGCCAGCAGATGTGCCGAAGGTCGATTTATTATCTAAGGGGAGATGCATTCTGGACGTTGGACATGCATGGAAGACCCTGCTGTTCCTATTACATTATGTTCTCCGTCCCTTGCTTTTATGTTCGCGGGCGGAGATGGCCACAGAGTATACTCTTCGGGCTACAGTGGGATTGGACTTCTGTCTTTCCGCTGTAGCAGGACGGGCCAACTCCATTTGGACAGCTGTAGCAAAGTGTCTTTGAACCAAGATGAAACAACAAAGCAGTAACCTGCTATGGTTTCCCTTCGGTACAGCACGGTTCAATAGAGTAGACGTCAGAAAGAGACACGGTTGCACTGTCGTGAACATGAAGATGTGCCCACATCGCCAGGCTCGTTTAGCTGAAGAGAGTAGGACGGACTGGACAGGGTTGTTCTCCCGAGACGTCCTTTTGCAATAACTTGGTACACGGGATTCTCTTCTGGCAATCCACGCCGATCCAACGGAAAAGATTAAGACACTAGCAGAAGGAGCTGCGTTACTGCTACGATGGTACTCCTTGTGGTTTACACTACTCCAATGACCTTAACCGTGCAGTATGTTATCGACAGCTAGCATGTGCATGCGAAGCAGATTTCAGTTTCGTCGAGTCCTGTATCCGCTGGACTTGCAGTAGTAGCGGCTCATATGTTTGATTGGCTCCCTGCCTTGGGTGCCGATGCTGGGATCTTGAGCGGTGGAGCGGCAAACTGAGTGTGACCAAATCTTGGTTCATCTGATGCCCAATGCTAGGTAACGCACCACTGGGATCAATTCTCTCCATAGATTGAGGCCTTGTTCAAGGTTGGTCTTGCAATGATTACTCCGATATCTTTTCACCTTTTTGGGGTTATACTGTGGATTAAGACTTCACGGTCCGGGTATACATTCAGAAGGGCAACTGTCAAAGACACATAGAGCGCTGATGGGCACATCAAGGAACGTCAATACTGAAGAGAGAGACAATTATTCATGCCGCTGGGCATATATGTTCAGTGGAGAGTTTGCCGCAAGTGTATACAGAGGGCCCAAATCATAGCAGCAAGCGTAGACGGCGGGTTTGACAATCACCCGTCTCCGTAGTTCTCAGAAAAAGCAATCCAATTGTGTCAACTGGCGATTCAGGAGCTCTGTGTACTGAGCGACTTTACATGATGACATACATGCTGCGGCTTGGGTCGCTGTTACTTACGCTGTTCAGCTATCCCAAGAAGCCTTGGAAGAGACTGGGAAAGAATGTTTCGGTCACGTGACACATGACCTCGAACATGACCAACGGTAACTTGCTTGGCTAGATTAATGGTGTCCGTAGAGCTTTTACTTTGTTCGGCATGGTAGGGCTTGGAGTTTGAATAAATCAGCATGGAAGGATCCGGAGAGCTTATGAAGGAAGACTAGACTTCTGCATGCGAGCCAAAACTAGTCTTTGATGGTCATTAGGGTAAATGCTATTGATCACCGAGGATCGTTCTATGGGCTCTCAAGATCCCGTTGTGCTAAGATAGAAAAGTGACTATCAAGATGAGACCTTCCCATCCTTAATCACGCAGTCGACAAGCCATAACCTCGCCATACTGGGGTGAACATCTGCCCCAAGCGGGTATCAAGATATATTGGTATTACATATCATGCGTACGTGAGCGCCAAACGCTGACGCTCTACCATGCACCAATAGTGCTCCAAGCTCCACTGCGCCAAGCAAAGCTCTAGGAGAACTTCCACCGATTGCCACAAACCAAGCATTCACAAAATGTCGTCATCGGCTCATCCGCACTCCTTGTCTGCGCTTGGCTATAGCTGACCTTCTTTTGCCCGCACTTGCCGCACGTCAGCGCCGTACTGACACTCTTCTCTTCCTGGGCCACCATCGCTTTGCCTAGATTCTCCTTCTGCATGCGCTCGTCTTCCTCTTTGCGCTCTTTGCTCTTGAGTTCCTCATCTGACATGGTGACGAAGCGGGCGGGACCTATGCTGCCATTGAGAACGGCGGTGCGGAGGCCGGGGTTGGTCTTCGATTTGAGATTTTGGTAGAGGGAGCGCATTTTAGATTTGTAAGGTTCGGAGGTTTCGGGTTGGTAGACGTTGTAGGCTGCTAGTTCGACATCGCGCGCGACAGCGAGGACGGTTTCTGGAGCTGTGAAGCGCGGCTTGTGTCAGTTACGCATCCATAGGCGGCGGTGGAGGCACGAGAGGACTTTTGCGCATATCTGCGCAAGCTAAAGCGGCTTCTTACCTTCATCGGACATGATCGCTAGACCGTCATACATCAACATAAGACAATTATCTCGTGTCGCGTTGCCCGTGAGCTTCCAATCCACTCCATCCGCTTTTGCGCTTCTCTTATCCGGCGCCACTGAGCTTCTCCGCCTCTTTGGCGATGTGTTCTTGTCGTCGCCGTTCGCCATCTGTACTTCTTTCACAGGCGACAGTGGAGACGCCGCTCCGCCAGATACACTTGTACCCTTCCCACCTGCTGGCGATGAACCTCCGCCCTTTCCTTTCCCGACGTCGCCCTTCCACTTGTTCACTAGCTCGGCCGCTCCTCGTGAAACTTTCGGGTCCTTGTGTGACCGTAACCTGTTTACGGCGACGCCAATTTTGGTACTGCGCAGGAGATCTTCCGTTGCATGGACGCCGGTTCGCAGTTCGGAGAGGATACTGAGAAGTGTGCTTGATGGATCACCGCCTTGAGCAGCTTTGGCCAGTGCGTGACCTTTTAGAGTAATTTCTTTGGCATCCATGGCCAGGTTGCTAGGGAGAGTCGGTTGTCAAGCCTCGAGGGAGCGCTGGAATGCAGCCACAATCTAGTAGTGGTTGTTTCCGAAGTTAGGTAGGTGCCAGGCAAGTAGTGATTTGTTCGCAATTTCCATACATCTACTGAGCGTACTCGGCGTACAAGTCTTGCAGACTGCCGTCACACACGGGAAGAGCCGCTGGTCCATCTACCGCAAAGTACTCCGTATGCGCTTTTGGGAAACTGCCTCAATGTACTGATGCATTGTGGTCGCTATCACGGGCAAAATCATTATGGGTACGGAAGAAAACAGTAACATGCATGCAATTTGACAAGCACGCACCCATGAGGCAGGGCAACGTATTCCTGACCACAATTATCCACCATCAGTTAAGCACTACAGGCTCAGCGCTGAGAGCATAATAAGACCTCATCACGCCTTCCCATACGTAGTCACCCTTGATATTCATGTGTAGCCCGACTCACCCGACTACTCCTTCAAATCTTGCCAGACGCTCGATACCCAACGGACACGCTCTCGTTTGGGGGCCACACGTTTGCCGTTCAATAAGCTACCTACTCAGGTACGTCAGGGGAGCCTCAGTTGGCCTTGTCTGAAGATTATCTCCCGAATCGGGAACCTGCGCCAAGGCCACGCATGGAGCAGCTGGTGCACGATGATTGTTGAGGAGCACCTCCTCGTATTGGGATACTGAACTTGGACCAAACTTTCGACATTGTTGAATTGGAATACTTTTGGAGTTCCCTAAACTAACGATCTATTGCTATTGACCAATCGGTCAGCACTCTGCTTCCGAGCAGATTCCTGCGATCTTCTTCTTGTTACTTCATCAGCTTCCCTCTCACCAGCACTGCCTTTGTCTGCATGCCTTGCCGGATCGAACACATACAGAGGAAACTCCAAGAACACCGTTCGTTTCAGTATCACTGGCATTCTTGCATAAAGTTGCGGCTGGAATGGTATCAGGATGCTTGTACTGTTCAAGCATCTCGCATACGCTTCCCAATGGTTGCCGCTCTCATAGTGCTTCTTTGCCCCCAGTCGCTCTTGCAGCGGAAGGCCGGAGACGAACACCAAGAGCATGGTGAGGAAGAAAGCGCCAATTATGCTGCCGTACAGCGCATTGTGAGGTTGAGGTGGGAGGTAGCCGTAAGCGGCTGGAGATACGGCGATCATGAAAACAGCTAAGATTTATAAGTATGACAAAATCAAGTCATAGGAGGTCGGACGTACAAAACTGGATGATGATCTCTCCAAAATAGTTTGGGTATCTCGACTATGAAACAGTTCGCTATCGCAAAAGGCGCTCTTGTTGTTTGGATTAGTTCTGGACCTGTACTTTTGAATATCCGAGACACTCTCGATGAGTAAGCCAATCGCGTAAAGAATGACTCTAGCAATGTCCCTCCTAGTTGGAAAGTCCGGCTGATTGTACTGCGTTACGTTCGGCGAATTCAGAATGGTCACCGGTGATGAGACCGTCCGCACTCACATCATTTGGAATACCCAAAAGCCCAGGAAGGGGAAGAACTTGTCGCGCTTGCCGTCGAAGCGATCGTCTTTGCACGCCTTGATAATCCGAAACAGCAGAAAGCCGGAGAGTCGGGCTCCCCAGAGCATAATGAGCAACGAAACGACGATTTGCGTGCATAGCGGTGGCCACTGAAAGCGAGAGTAATGATTGCTAGGACGACGAGCTTTGTCCCTCCGGCGAAGTCTAGTAAACTAAGGTCAATAAAAGCTCTTCCATGATCATTTACCACTTACCGGTTAAGTTATCAAACATGAGAGAAAACCGCGATGGAGAAGAAGAACAGCTGATATTCAATAGTGATCACCAGTGTGATCGCAAGGTAGTAGTTATCGAGCACGTGTACTTCCGCCATTTTTGCGGTATTGGATAACAAAATCCAGCAGGTTGCGGCGACGACATTGAGGTGAGTCGTTGCAAAAGCTTTTTGGGAGTTGCGACAATATGTCCTAGATGTGCAGCTGCGCATGATGCCCCGACTTACTCCAACTCAGGGAGGGCGGATGATGCGGGTGGGTCACGATCAGGGTCCCAAGATGTTCTCTTAGCGCGATCCTTAGATTAAGCTTACGGTACTAGGACATTAGTCTTGCCGTAGGGCGGGGGTGCGCGGCACCCGTTCAACAGTCAACACACCTTTGCTAGTTGATTATACAACAACCATGAGGTCTTTTGGGAC